>PVIC010016693.1:0-33605 GCA_004025085.1 Thryonomys swinderianus | reverse complement strand
CCGGAGGGTTAGCTCAGTGGTTCCAGAGCCTGCCTCGCAAGTGCCAGGTCCTGAGTTTGAACCCCAGTAACCACATACAGTGCTGGGCATGGTGACTCACACCCACCAAAGATCAATACCACATACCACAGTGCTGGGCGTGGTGGCTCACACCTGTAATCCCAGCACTCGGGAGGCAGAGGCAGGAGGATTGCTGAGTTCAAGGTTTACCTGGGCTACATAGTGAGCTCAGAGCCAGCCTGAACTACAAAGCAAGACCCTGTCTCAAATAAAAAATATATTAGCATAAAATAACATATATACCCATCCACAATAGAATGAGAAAACCAACGAAGGTACAGGAAATAATTTGTAATCAAAGGTTAGAGTATATCTGAATGAATGTCCTATATTCCCATTAAGAAAATATATTCATATTACTAATAAAATATTTTAAAACATTTAAGCCACACATATCCTATGCAATTGCTACTACAATATACCATTTCTAGAACATCCAAAAACTAGCCTAAACTATTCTTGGCTATTAGAAGTCAAAAAGTGATTACTTTTTTTTTTTTTTTTGAGACAGGGTCTCTGTTTGTAGTTCAGGCTGGCCCTGAGTTCACTATGTAGTCCAGGCAAGCCTCCAACTCAGCAATCCTCCTGTCTCTGCCACCAAAGTGCTGGGATTACAGGCATGAGCCACCATGCCCTGCAAAGTGATTACTTTTATGAGAAGGTTAGAAGCATGGCCAGGGGTTCTGGTGGGCTAATACTTTTTCTCTTTTTTATATTGGAGTGGTGCTTATGGATGTGTTTACCTCTAAATGTTAACCGTTGTGCATTTTTCTAAAATATGCAATATTTAAAATTATATTTCATATATAATATTTTCAGAGTCAATGAAACCAATATGACCAACTGCAATTGGTTAGATGAACCCTCGAGAAAATTGGGCAAGGGAATCAACACAACTGGAACCTTAATTTGCTGAGAAATTTTAGGAATTAAAACTGCTATAATAAGTATATGTTGATACAGAAAGAAAATAAAAGAGCATGTATAAGGGGGGAGGAGGGGGGAGTGGGTGTGGATATGGGTAAAAATGAGAATTGACTTGTGGCATATACTGGTACAAATTTCCCAATGTTATATGTGATTTTGAGATGTATATAAATTGTACCAATGAAGAATTCAATTAAAAAATAAGTATATGTTATAGATTTTGGCCTTAAAGAGGAATGATCACTGTTCACTGATATATATTTATTTGTTAATACATAGTAGCATAGTATTAGTTAATTAAGGCAATCATTTTCATCCTAATAAAATGACACCATTATCGTGCCCAATTTTTTAAGGTCTACATCTCTAGACTGTCTACACATCACTATTTAATTTCTGGTCCAGTTCAGTCTCAAAATGATCAATTGCCCCTGTATCCAGTAGTTACATGGAGAATAACCTACAGCACCACCTGCTGCCTCCATTACTTCCACTTACTATTCCTTAAATACTTTCTTCAGAACTAGTTGTAACGATCCTAAAACACCTATATCCATTCCTTTCACTCTCTTCCATATACTTCTTCAGGGCAGGGATAACAAAATAATATGAATCTCTATATAATCTCAAGTATAATATCTGTCCCAAAGAACTGCTTAAATTTAGTTTTGGTAATGGGGTAGGACTTCAATGTTATTTCTACCAACATAGCAGAGCAAAGAATCATTCACTACACACAGGAGAAAGAGACCCATTGGCCTATTCTTGTTGAGCTTTTATTTCTTCCAGTTAGAGTTGAGACAGGACCTTGATGGTGCAAATATTTTAACATTGTCAGATAATGTTATAAAACCTTTTTTTATAAAGATAGCAGCAATACTAAAAAGTACTTTAGAATGTCATGAGTGTATTATCTTGTCTGAAGTTTACACTACCTGATCTTTTTCTCAAAATGTCATTACCACATAATTTTATGCAGTTTTAACTTCCTGATATTACTTTGTTTAGTACACTAATTTGATTAATATTGTTTGCCTTGTAAATGTGAAAAAGGAAGCATTTATTTTATAGAAATGAGGATACAAAATCATAATTCTTGTGATTGTCTCCTGTTTTAAAATGTTGAGATGACTTACTAAATTGCTAACTTGTCTGGACTGGGCTCAAACTTGCCACTCGCCAGCCTTAGCTTCCCAAAGTGCTAGAATCACAGGTGTACAACACCTTGGGCTAAAACATGACAGACTTGATTGAGGGTAGAGTAACCTGTCTAGCATAAAAAAACAAAAAAACAAACAAAAAGAAAAGAATAAGAAGGATAAAAATGATGAAAAAAACCCTGACCACAGTTAAGATGTTTTACATGTTAAAGTAAAAAATGAACTATCACAATTGTTAGAAGTAATGGTAATAATGATAATAGAAATTTGTAGGTATATACATTGCTTATTATATTTCAAAAGATACATTGTCATTTATTGGTTATTTCTAAATTTTCTGTAGCATTAATAAACGTTATTATCTTTATTTTAGAAATGATAAAACAGCATAGGAATATAAATGGCAAAGTCATACTATACAGATCAAGTATATACAGTTTTAAGATAACACAGGAATACATTAAAGTCAATTTAAATAAATAAATAAATAACATAGGGAATATTTAAAACAAGTCTTACCAAGCAGTACAGCTGAAACCCTTTCCTCCCCATGAATGATAAATGCTCCTTCATATTATTTTTTTCTCAGTACGGTAAATAATTCATAGTGTTTGCTTCTTCTTAGCAACATTCTACCTCAGAATTTTTCTAGAAATAGAATCTTTAAAGTACTATTATTGAAAAGAACACTTAAAGCATCTTTAAAAGAGAAATTATGAACGGAATGATCAGAAATAAGCATAAATATTTCTGTGGATGTTGTAAGTTACAAATATGTAAAGATGTAAAGTTACAAATATGTAAAGATCACATTTCTACTAGCAAAGCATATAGGGCAATTATTACAATCTAAATGTCTAGTGGAATAAAATTGATTAAATTTAACCTTATGCTCAGAAAAATCATATATTTTTAATGTTGATGGTATAAATAGATAAACCAATATACCTCTAAATTTTAATTTAAAAGGTTGTAGATGAAAAACTAAACTTTAGAGTCAAAATATAGCATGCTATTTTCAGGTGAAATGAACAGTTTTTAAACTCAAGTACATAAACAATAACTTTTTAATCTATTTGAAAGTTTATGGTTGTTAATTATTATGTATCAGCAATCAACTTCTTAATCATGTACAAAGAAATAATGGGGTTTTCTTTGGAAGCTTTAAGAACCCTGACAAATTTTCACTTCATACAACAGACAATAGCCTTAGGGATGTGGAGATTTGGGCGGTAAATTGCAAGGAAATCCTTGCTGAGATACCCTCTAACTACATTCTGCTACTCTGAATGGTTTCAAGGTTTTGAAATACCCCAGAGATACAAATAAACCCATACATGAATATATAAATAACCCAAAGAATGGCTGGTTATGAGAAAATATAATTTGAAATAAACATTTAGTGTAGAATTTAAAATATTCAAACTAGCCTTTTTAAATCTCAGACTATCACCATGTTTCCCCAAAAGTAAGACCTAATAGGAAAAGAACCAGCCTTGCAAAGTAGAGATCAAAAACTCCAGCCCCACTCAGCCTGTCCCTGCCTTACCTGCCATCACTATTCTCTTGCTCTGTGACTTCTAAACAGAAGAAAATCTTAAAAATTCATCATACATTTTCTTTTCAGAATCAGGATTCAAACTCAGAACTTTGCAATCACTAGAACCACTGAGCTAAAGCCCTAGTGTGGCTATCCTTTTTTTTCCCCATTTCTATTTATTTCATCCTTTATTGTAATATGAAATCATAACTTTAATATGAATGGAATTTGAGAATTCATTATGCACTAATACTCTCTCTCTCTCTCTCTCTCTCTCTCTCTCTCTCTCTCTCTCTCTATATATATATATATATATATATATATATATATATAATTTCAATCATTGAACAATTTACAGCTGTCACCAGTAAGAGTTTAAATTACTCACAATGGAAAATAATGGATACAGTTTCAGATTTAGCAGGGGTTAAGTTTATGGTCTTAAAGATCTTTCTAGATAGAAAAGAATTTTATTAGGCCAGAAATTTAGCTCAGTGGTTCTGGCACCTGCCTCGCAAGAGCAAGGTCCTGAGTTCGATCCTGGTAACCACATATAATGCTGGGCGTGGTGACTCACACGCCCACCAGCAATCAATACCACATACCACAGTGCCAGGCGTGGTGGCTCACGCCTGTCATCCCAGCACTCGGGAGGCAGAGACAGGAGGTTTGCTGAATTCAAGGCTTGCCTAGGCTACATAGTGAGCTTAGGGCCAGCCTGAACTACAAAGCAAGACCCTGTCTCAAAAAAAAAAAAAAAAAAAGAGTTTTATTGTTTTTATCATTGCTTCCATCTCAATCACTCTCTGATAACCATAGATGTCTCACTCTGTAAATGGTACTGGCTATCATTGAATGAATTGTTACTAGCGATTATTTTAGCATTAACTTCGTTATTTGATGGACCTACCTCTTTTCTATTGTGGCTTTAATCTCTTCAGTTGTATTTTTCAAAACTGATGTTATTAATCTGAAACTACTTTTCTATGGTAGATAAAAAGTAGGCATAAAAGAGCATAAAATGTATTTTTTCTGAACATTAAGTTATTGGAAAAGCAATCACTTTTAGATTGTGTTTTTCTTTAAGAAATTAGAGAATCAACAGGACAATACAATTCTAAACTTTCCACTATTCTTTTAATCTCAGAACCACCAATGATGCTTTCTAATAAAAAGTTAAACTCAACTTTAAAAAATGTTACAATTTGGAATGTAATAAATTGTATTAGGAAAATATATTAATTAACTAAATTAAACTAGCAGTATTCCAATAACAGCAGGGATTCTGTAGAACTTGAACTGCTTACTTCATATCAAGAGTTTATTTCATATCAAGAGTTTATTTGATTAGATAAACTTACTCTAATTATTATAAGATACCAGGAACAATATGAAGAAAATCTCAAGTGTCAAGGTTATAATTCTTTTCAATGAAAAAGATAAAGGTTAAGAAAAATGACAAGACAAAGATTCTACTCATTTACATTAATATGCGTGTGCCCATTTTTATACTGTTCGTTCCATTTTTATCTTTTCTACACTGTTTTCATTTTATTTCTATACATTATTGCTTGCTGAACTTATTTTGACTTTCTCAGTTAGGGGTATGTGGAATCATTTGGATTTAGGTTTTAGAGAAGTTGAGGCATATGACTTGGTTTAAATTGTATGGGAGTCATAATTTTAGATCTTATGTAAACTGAAATCACAAGCTTTAATCATTTCATTTTTACAGACTATTTTCTATGTATAAGCCATTTTAGAGTAGGCTAACTCAGAATAAGAGGAATGCTTAATCCAATTAGACTTCATCTACAAAGCAACTGACTTGAAAGGAAATCAAAACTTAATGTCTGAAAAACTGTTCTGATTTCCAAAGTTAAGTAAAAAGATCTTTTGAATCTCTGAATTTTAATAAACTCAAATTCTGCTGGAAATAATTGTGTACTAATTTTAAAAAGTAAAAGGATATAGCTATATCATTGATGACATATAGTGAATACAAGTACTATATACACACTATGAATGTTATTAATTCTAGATGAGAATGGACGAGGAAGAATTAGAAATACATGACTTTATAGTTGTATCTACTTTAAGAAAGCAGTCTACAATTTCAGTTCAGTGCATTCAGATGAACATTACAGATAAAATGAAACTTGAGTCTTGTGTTCAAATTACATACTGTTATTTGTTACTCACCAGCAAGTAATTTGTGGACACATGAAAATTATTTTACGTATCTTTTAAATTGTCATCTCTGAAATATGATTAAAAGCCACCATAAATTTCACAAGGATTTAAAACATCTTTTTTGTTCTCAGTAAAGTAGCTGAGAAATTGCCTTTGTATGCTTGATATATGCAGGGACATGCGTTTTGTTTTTTCCTGAATTTGTTGTTGTTGTTGTTATTATTATTTACAAAAAGCCATTAAAATCAAATTTTTGAGCAACACACTTTTTAAGTAGAAAGTCTTCACTAGGTATAGACTATTCTCTACAAAGCTGTCAAACTAATTTTTTAGGTGTTATCAGAATGGTATGAAGAGGTTTATTATCAGGAATCCAATTTCTTTGAAAGATGATGTTCACATCTATAGTGCCAGGAAAATGTGAAAATTTAGATGATCGTGTCATGCAAAAGTCTAATAATGCTATTCGTTGTTGTTTCATTGGACTTAATGCTGTAGTCAAAGGAGTAGTTTCTCAGCTCCTGAAGCAGAAAGCTTCCAGAGTGAATAAATTGCTTCAAAAGATCATTGTTAACTCAAAAAATGTTGTTCATGAAGTTCATATTAGTTATATCTGACATTATGGTACAGAAGGAAAATTACAAGAACACAACAGGATGTTATACAGTTGAAGATCTGCATTCAGAGTATGTCAATGTCTGGAAGCCATTAATGGCCATGGACTGCATTAGCCCCTTGAAACAATAGTTCAGCAAAATAATATTCACATACCGTTCATTAAGAAACTTCGTAGTGGGCCAGAGGGTTAGCTCAGTGGTTCTGGAGGCTGGTGGCTGCCTAGCAAGCGCAAGGTCCTGAATTCGTTCCCCAGAAACCACATACAATGCTGGGCGTGGAGGTTTATGCCCACCAGCAATCAATACCACATACCACAGTGCTGGGCGTGGTGGCTCACGCCTGTCATCCCAGCACTCGGGAGGCAGAGGCAGGAGGATTGCTGAGTTCAAGGCTTGCCTGGGCTACATAGCTCAGGTCTAGTGAGACCCTGTCTCAAAAAAAAAGAAAAAGAAACTTCGTAGCGAACAAGATTATGCCCAAACTGCTTTAAAATATAAATGAATTAAATTTAAATTAGGGTTTAGGGTATCTTTAGAGATTTTACTACAAATCTCCACACTGTTGTTTCAACAAGGGAAGTTGTTTATGGTTTTTAATATTTACAAATTATATAGGAATATTTTTATTAATAAAAGTTGATAATACACCATATCCTCTGTTTTGTGCTACACACTTCATAAATTGTCATTTTTCACAAAAACATACCACTTGCTTTGAAACAATTTGTAAACATAAACACAGACCTACCTCACATTCTTCAAGCATTTTGTCTCCCCCTGGTAGTTGCTTGAAGGAAAAAAAAATCTCTTATATTTTTCCCACTGGTCTTTATTTCCCTTCAACTATTCTCTCATTCAGTGAAGAGGAGCCTTTTTTACACTTAAAGCACTGACCACTTTTCTGTGGAATCTGAGATACTAGGCAGAACATCAGATATAGTAAGTAATTTGAAAAAGTGATTAACAGATCTGAAGAACTTAATTGATATATAATTATCAATATAATTAAACTGTGTAAAGATGTAATAAGTTAAAAGGGAGACTTCAGACACTTTGTTTAGTACCTGAGAATAAAGGTCCTCTCTACCATGCCATGTTTTTCCACCAAGCCTACCTTAACACATACACAGAGACATGTATATAGTTGCAGTCACCTGAATGAACAAAACAATTTTATCACTGCTTTCAGCTATTTTCTGCACGATACTTTAGTTTTACTCAGACATTGCCAATTGTCTCCATTATGGCAGTCCACACAGCAGACAAACATAGTCTCAAAGATCCCTTAGATAATTACAGGAACTAACAACCTGATCTGTTTCTAATGACATTGTACTCAAGTTCTTAGGAGTATCTGTAGCACAAGGTCTTCCATACATATTCATGGAACTGTTGGAAGTCCTCAGAAAATCTATTTCCAAGCCTTCTTGTTAATTTAAAATAGACAACTTTACCATGCTATGTGACTTTTCCTAAATCTGCCTTGTGATATATCTTTTCAGTTAGACTGGAGTTTTGAAAATAAATCTACTGTCTCAAAAAGATTTCACATAACAGCATTATCTATTATATAGTCATCATTGTCTTCAATTTCTTTTCACCTTGTGCCAAATTGTATACCCCCAAAGCCTAAAATCCACTGAAATGTGTAATTTCTTTTTGTTTGTTTTTTGTTTTTGAGACAGGGTCTTGCTTTGTCGTTCAGGCTGGCTCTGAGTTCACTATGCAGCCTAAGCCTTGAACTCAGCAATCCTCCTGTCTCTGCCTCTCGAGTGCTGGGATTACAGGCATGAGCCACCACTCCTGGCACAGTGGTATGTGGTATTGATTGCTGGTGGGCATGAGTCTCCATGCCCAGCATTGTATGTGGTTACCAGGAACAAACTCAGGACCTTGCTCTTGCGAGGCAGGCACTGGAACCACTGAGCTAACCCTCTGGACCTGAAATGTGTAATTTCTGAGTCTTCCTGTCTTCTTTGTGCCTTCATACTATTCATTGTTTAAACTCCGGGCAAAGAATACTATGTGTATTATGATCTCTCATTTATCCTTCAAAAATTCTCCAATACCATATATTCAGTGAAATTGCTCCCTAATCCTCTGCTCCTATGCAAAATAAGTGTTTGTGCTTTTATCAGAACTCCTTGGATTTGCACATATTCATATTTCAAGGCACATTCCAGTATACTTAATCTACCTCTGATTTTTCCAGAGAAGTGAACATCTGACAGAGATGAATCATATGTTCCCTGATGTCTGCTGCTTACCTAACATAGCTAGACAATGAATATTTGATACTTGGGTTTGGGAAATGCATCATTTTTTGCCATTGTTTGAGAAACTCATGAATGTTTATATGTCAGAGAGAAACCATCATATATTTATGTCTTTAAAATTATCTTCATTCATGCCAGGCGTGGTGGCTCACGCCTGTAATCCCAGCACTCGGGAGGCAGAGACAGGAGGATTGCTGAGTTCGAGGCTTGCCTGGGCTACATAGTGAGCTGAGGGCCAGCCTGAACTACAAAGCGAGACCCTGTCTCAAAAAAAAAAAAATATCTTCATTCTCTAATATCTGACTTCTACAGAGTGATTTCCATGTGTGATAAGTTAATGAATGTGGTAATCAGAGGTAAAATGGAAGTTTTGATCTAGATTTTTCCTCTCATTGTATAGGACATTCAAGAAGATATGATAAATTGCTGGAGTTAAGAACAAGAATTTCTGTGAACAATTTATATAACATTTAAGCTTTTGCTTTTGGGAGGTTTTTAGTTATCATTTCCAAAAATCAATGCTCTGTATTTGCAGGCTTTAAATGAGTAATACATTTCTGACATGCTTTTTAAAATATATACGTGGCCATCATTTATCTGACACTTTTTTGAATGGCCTATTTTATATCTATTTTAATCTATTTTCTATATTATTACCACTGTCAGGAAATATTTAAGATTGATAGTTTTGATTGAATGGATTGCAAGATTTAATGTAGTTAGAATTTAGATTTTTGCAAGTGATTTTGATAAAAATTGAAAATATTGAGGGCTAGGGATTTAGCTTAGTTGGTACCACACCTATTTTGGAAGCACAAGGCCCTATATTTGATCCCTGGTTCTGAAATCAGTCAATCAATTGACAAATATTGAACTGGGCATTTGGATTTTTTAATCAGTTTCATATTTCTGTAGTTATGTATTATTAAAAGAATCATTTAACTTCATTGTCACTTTGTAAAGGCACTTGATATAAGTATTAACTGAACTGATCCAGATGTTTCTTTATACAATGGACAAGTCAAATATGAGCTTTTGGATTCTTTATTCCATGTAGAGAAAACATGCTGCATTTGTGTCAAATTTTCCTCATGAATTTTTCTTATTGAAAAAGTAATTGCTTTTTAGAATTGATTTAGAAATGCAGCTCTGGAGTGTAACTTCTGTGAAGCTTTGAGTTGTGATGGAAATTGTAATAAGGTCTTGCTTATCCCTGCATCATCACTAACTAGCAACGCTAATTTTACACACCTGGATATTTGAATTTAAAGGGAAAGGAAGAAGAAAAATGTTCTAAGTGTACTGATTTAAGGACACTATTACATTTTCAATAGCATGTCCATGTAGTTTTTAAAAAGTATACTCTTCTAATAGTACAGTCCTTAGCTTTCATATCTGGGTCTATTAAACTTCAGATTCTGCCATTTAAAGTTAATCTTGTAATTACACTTATAAGTGAGTGATTCAGATTTGTTAAGCATTTTATTCAATATATGTTTAGCCCAACTGAGGTTAGTTTGCTATTTATTGAATACTATATTTTGGCAGCAAAACAAGCTATTGGTTTAATGTACTTAGCCCAAGTAGAGAGGAGTAAAAGTTAGGATTCAAGCAATTATCCAGCCTATTTAATAGTGTTCCCAAGGCTCAAAATTACTTTCATTATTACAGGTTATTCCTTTCCAAAATTTTTTGCACTTTTATCTTTTTTTATCTGGGCCTTATTTTTTTTTTTTTTTTTTTTTTGTTTTTTTTGGGACAGGGTCTCACTTTTTAGTTCAGGCTGGCCCTGAGCTCACTATGGTGCCCAGGCAAGCCGCCGCGAACTCAGCAATCCTCCTGTCTCTGCCTCCCGAGTGCTGGGATTACAGGCATGAGCCACCACACCCAGCATTATATGTGGTAACTGGGGATCGAACTCAGGTCCTTGCACTTGCAAGGCAGGCACCGGAACCACTGAGCTAACCCTCCGGCCCAATCTGGGCCTTATTTTATCTGGACATTTATCTTCATTTTATTTAGTCTCCATTGGGCTAACCCATTTTATTTTTCTCAAGTTAACAGAAAACTTATGAAATAAATTTCATTTTATGATCAATTACTATAGTGTTTTACTTTTTAAGTTTTATTTTGTTGTTTAGGTATACAACATTAGATCTTTATTTACAGATTTTAAAGTATGCAGTTGTTGACTATTCACACATAGCAGATCTTTTGGTTTCTTTGCCTTGTGAAACTTCACGGCCATCAGGAAGTAAGTCCTTGTTCCATTTTCCTCCCAGGCCTGGTAGCCACGATACTGTTCTTTTTGATTCTGTCGGTTTGCTGCAGACATCTCATGGAAGGAGAATCGTGCAATGTCTGTCTCTGTGTGCTTGGTTCATTTCCTTTGGGGTATTATTCTTAAAGATCATTCATGTTGTTTCATTTTTTACATTTGAAAAATGGTCAGGCAGATACGATTTGAGTGGAGACCATGACAGAATGTATGGCAATCACTGCAAAGTGCTCTTTTAGTGAGACAGAGAGGTCTCAGCTCCACTGCCAACAAGTGACAAGTACATTATAACCAAAGGCCACCGGGGATTGGTGGATGGAAATTGTGAAGAAAACATGAATGATATTCTTCCCTTACCTTTTCTTTCCTTCCAACTAAACCACTTTTAGGAGATTATTGAGGAAGGCAGGCCAGAGTGGTACATTATGGACTGTGTTCATATACTGCAGGTGTTAGGTAGATTTACATTTCCAAACTCACTTAGCAGTATTATTCCTAAGACAGGACTCAACAGTGTTAGAGAAGGGAATCTCAAGAGTGAGACCAGTGAAACAAAGATTTGAAAAGAATGAATAAAATCTCGGCAAAAGCTAATCTTGTTGAGTACAAGCTATACCTTATCTATCCATTCCCTCTCTGGTGAACACAGATTATTTTCACACTTTTTCTCTTGTGAATTACACAGTAATGAACAAAGGAGTGTTAACATCTGGTTATATCAGAGTATCTGATTGCATTTCTTTTGGATAAAGAAATCTCATCAAATTATTGGATCATATATTACTACTTTTTAGAATTCAGAAATCTTTAAAATGTGTTAGGTAGTGACCACATTATTTTCCATTTCCACAGCATATGAATAGGTTCCAGTTTTCCACATCCTCTTTCTTGTTTACTGCCCTTTGGTTTTTGTTTACTTTTGTTTTTGTTCTAAAATAAATACTCTGGGACATGTGAAATGTTATTTCATTGTGGTTGTGATTTGTTTCCTCATCACAAATGACAAAAAAGTTTTACATGTATTTCTGTGTTTTTTTCAGACAACTATCTGTATAAATTGTTAGACTATTTTTTTAAAAACGGATGTAAAAACGTTGAGTTTTAAGACTTTCATATAAATTTTTGCTAATTAACTCTTTATTAGATATATGGTTTGAAAATATTTTTTTCCACTCCAGTAGGTTGGCTTTTTACCATTTATTTGTTTGTTTGTTTGTTTCCTTTGCTCTCTGGCTCTCTTTTGGCTGAATGTAACACTACTTATAAGAAAGACATACTGGCCAACAGCAGGACAGAAGAAGCAAGGAACCATGCATAGACCATAACACAGGCTTTCATTACTTATCCTGAAGTATGCTCCACCAAAACCCCTCCCCTGACCAGGACCTCAACACAAATCAAATCAACTCTACTGAGATTAATTTTCTTTAAAGAGAAAGAGATGTAAGGGAGGGGGCAGAGAGAGAGAGAGACAGAATGAGAGAGAGAGAGAGAGAGAGAGAGAGAGAGAGAGAGAGAGAGAAAGACAGACAGAAGAAACAGAAAGGTAAGAATACATATTCTAGATGATAAACTTTGCAGTCAAGTTTTAATAACCATGACTAAGCTTTCTTATGTATTCTTTTGTTTTAAAATAATTTAAAAGTAATATGTATTTTAAGGAAAGATAAATTTTAACCTGAAAAACTATATGGTCTATAAATTTGAAATTATATTTAATTGGATTATGAAAAGATCATCTTTTTAACTTGCTGGAAAATTATTATTTTATCATCAATAATCAAAGTATTTTTATAGACCATAAAATCCTAACTTTTCAAACAATAAACACATTTTAGGAAATTAATAGTTCACATGAATTCATTTGCAAGAATTGCAACAAACTTTATTTGAAATTGTGAAGTTATATTCCAATAGAATATACAGTATTCCCATGTATTATACACTTTCAAACTTATTGCATAGAAACTTATGCCTTCTACTGCAAGGAAATCCATCTGTACACTTTATAGAAATAAATTTTTATTTAAAAACTTTACCATAAAATATGTGAGCTAATATATATGTACTAATGTATAGTTGAGTGTGTATCTATGTATACACTTACATATATATATATAAAATATCACATGCCATTCTTACACTCCTGCATGTATATCAATATATTATAAATGATTCCTTTTATGTAATGCAACATGCAATCTATATGTAGACCAAAATTAGTACAGCATCAGAACTCGACTCACAATAGTTTTTTCTATCAGAAGACTCATGATTTTGTCAATAATAAACTAGATAGGCTGATAGATATGATCGAAGTGTTATAGACTTTATACAATATCCAAATGAAACCCACTGTTATGTAAAATCAGCATGCTAAAGCACCCATATATATTGTAACCATAAATTGAAATATTCCATTTTCATTTGATTGCATTATTTTCTTTGTTGAAAAGAAAATGACCTCTCCCATATTGTAATTATAATTATTATTTGCTTGAAGTCTGACTTTGAAACAAAGTACACTCAGGCAGACAGTCTCAGAGACACGCATGCCGAAGTCTCCCACAGGTGAAACACAGACAGCCTCTCTTCAGAATCAAAGGGTTTATTCTTTCAACAGTATTCCTTTAAGAGACTGTCCCACGAATGAAATATTACCTCTCAAAGTCTTCCAAAACAGGGCTTTTTCATTACATGTGCCAACCGATCAGTTAGTCTTGAAATGTACAAAACTCTTTCACAATACCTTCCAGAAATTTAGTGAATTGCTGGGCAGTACAGAGGAACACCAACGTTTTTCCCCATTGAAGCTTCTTACCATGGTGGTTTAGAGGCTTGTCTTGCTCTCAGGTCTGTGAGACTTAGCACTCTTTGCAGGATAGTTGTCCGCGTTTGTGAATTCTATGGGAGGCAGCCTTTCCCATGTTATGGAGTTTTTTTCTCTGAGGAAGAAAAACCAGATGAAGTTTAATAGACAGCACCTCCTCCAAAGTATACAGCCTTCTCAAAAAAGCCTTCAACTGCTACTAATGTTGAGCTGAGTAAGTTTCTACAATTCTGAAAATATCACCAAGTTTTAGGCATTTTTGGTGTAATACTTTATCACTACTATCAGTGGATTTTTAGGATTCTTCAAAATTAAGTTCAGAAATATTAAAAACTACTTTGCATCCTCTCAGATATGAAATCCTAATACCTCAGTAAGCTATTTTTATCTAGATAATTTCTAGAACTTCGCATAAAATGTTGTCAAAATACCACGTTGCTCACTGTAGTTTCCTAGAGTGTCCATAAATCATCACAATTTTAGTGACTTAGACCAAGAAAATTTATTGTATTCCTCTCTCAAGGGTCAGTAATCAGAAACAAAGTGTCAACAGGGCATTATCTCCATGAAAGGCTTAAAAGAAAATCCATGTGGCTTTTTCAACTCAGCGTCCAGGAAGTCTGCTTCCTTGAACACAAAGGAATCTTGATCATCTCCAGCAGCTCCTTTCCTTTTCCTTTGTTTTAAACTTTATCGTATTCAAAATGGCCCAGTTGTGAAGAACTTGATACCCTAGAAATGCTTGAGTGTCTGGAGTAGGTTCCATTGCTGGAGGGACCAAGGTCAGTGGACCCAAAGCTAAAGATGTACAGATGAATGTTTTGATTCAAACAAAGGAGTCTCTTGTACAATTATTTTTCATAACTGATTTTTGTGGGACATTTTAAATATACACTATGATCACATTCAACATTGAGAATTTGTTCCTGTAAATGACACATCTTGATTATTTTCCCTTCTCCCACCCTCCCTACAAACCCACCACCACATACATAAACTTTGATTCCTTTTTTTACCATCACAATTTTTCTTTCCCTTCTTTACTTTTTCCTACCCACTCTTTCCCTTTTCCTTTTGAGCATTTGCTTCCTATTTCATATTACATGTCATGCATTTCAGCATTCATTTCTACCTTCAGTTTTTCTTTTCAATTGATTTTGTTGATGCATTTTATATACACATCATGATCACACTCAACA
Source organism: Thryonomys swinderianus (assembly GCA_004025085.1). NCBI lineage: Eukaryota > Metazoa > Chordata > Mammalia > Rodentia > Thryonomyidae > Thryonomys > Thryonomys swinderianus. The sequence goes on along the minus strand of PVIC010016693.1, from coordinate 18,525 downwards.
TTGAGAATTTGTACCAGTACATGGCATTACATGATTGTCCTTTTCCCCATTCCCTACCCACCCTACAGTCCCCCAACCCCTATATACATAAGTTTTGTTTCCTTTTTTACCATCACATTTTTTATTTCCCTCATTTACTTACCCCTACCCCCCATTTTTCCTTTGATAGCAGATAGGACATTTACAAGTCTCTATCCTATTTATTTCACTTATGAATTTGTCCTCAAGGTATATCCATTTGATTCCATTTTCTTATAAAAGCAAAACTTTTTCTTTGTCATAGTAATAGTACATGCATAGTATTAGTAATTTCACTTCTGCTAGATTATTTTCTAATTATCATTTGAACTTTTAAAATATTATCTTTATTGTTACCTTGTATATACATACTGTGATCACACTCAATGTTGGGAATTTGTACCAGTATATGACATAATTCAATTCTCATTCTTTCCCATTCCCCTACCCAACCCAGAACTCCCCACCCCCCTAAATACATAAGTTTTTGTTTCCCTTTATTACCACATTTTTTCTTTACACTTGATACTAACTCCTCCACCACATTTCCCTTTGATATTGTCTATTTCACAGTATCCATCATACATTCTAGAACTTATTAACATCTTCAGTTTCTCATACCAGAGAACAGAGATATGATATTTATACACCTATGACCTAGTTATTTCACTTATGAGTATGTCCTGAAGGTATGTCCATTTTAGTATAAATGACTCAAACTTACCATTCTTTAAGGCAGAGTAATACTCCATTTTATAGAAAAACCACATCTTGTTTATCCAGTCTCCAGTTGATGACCATTTGGGTTGTTTCCACGATTGAGCTATTACAAACTGAGATACTATGAACATGGGTGCAGTATGTCACTATGATATGATTCTTTTAATTCTTTTGTGTATATCCCTAGCAGGGCAATGGCAGGGTCAAAAGAGTAAAGTTTTAAAATTTTCAGAAACTCATCCAAGATGATCATTTTTATGTTATTGTATAGTTTCAGAATTTCTAATTATTTCTGTTGAAGAATCAGAGACCTTATGCCAGTTTTCCAAGTACCAAGTTTTAGTTTGGTAAATACTGAATTAACCATTAACATAATAGGGGAGAAAGAGAAAATCTACTGTTTGCTGTTATCCAAATCTTTTGGATAATTGTTGCATTTGAAATATTTATTTAGGACTCAAGTAATTTAAAATATTAATAGAAAAACCATAAAGAAATATTTCAACAAATTAAACATTAGAATTGACAAAATTGTGTTTTTTTGTGTGTGTACCACAATCTTGTACCCCAAATTGGAAGGTACCTGGAGGAAAAAAAGAGGAAGCAAACTTCAAGTGACCTGCATTTTCCAGTCATTTCTTATTATTAATTTCAAAAGGAAAATGTTGTATCTTCTCTCTTTTTAAAAACTGCTAACATACCTCTCTCATTCCCAAATTTCCACCTATCCTGTTTCTGTATTCTTTGTGTATAATGAATGTATTATGAATATCCAGTGGAGCTTATTCTTGGGACTTTTCTCTTGCCTTGCAAGTTTACCTCTTCTCTTCTGGGCTGTCCACATTACTGCTTTCAGAGATTATTTCCATCCTATCAGCTTTTCCTTTAGGACATATATAACCTACCACACATATATCCAGTTCTAAACAAATCTTCTTTAAACTAACCATTCTTCCTGAACATGCAATGTGTTGTTCATATATGCTATTAAAAAAAAAAAGGGGCCTGGGATTAAGTTCAGCGGTTCTGGTGTCTTCTTTGAGAACACAAGGTCCCAAGTTCAATCCCTGGTACAAAAAAAAAAAAAAAAAAAAAAAAAAAAAAAAAAAAAAGGAGCAAAGAATTCCCTAGAGTGTTTTCTTTTTCAGTCACTAGTGGTATCTGCTTTGTCCAATCTATAAAGGTCGAATCTCAGTCCTTTGCTTCCTGCACTTGTAAACAGTACTTGACACACTGGTCTCCTCTGCTATTCAAAACCATTTCTTCCCTGCAACTCAGACTCTCCTGCTCAGTCCTCAGACTTTTCATTTGAGTTTATTCGGCAGATCTCCAAATATTTTTTTAAGTTCCATTTTTATCCTTTTGTGCTCACTAAATAAACAGTATCTGTTCCGTCTTTATGACCTACAGCATTTGCATCTCTCTATAACTTTCAGACTCACTGGTATCTGTGGTATTTTAATAAATTTAACAAACACAGAAAATGTTTCGTTTCTCGTGACAAACTCTTGATTTCTCCTCCAAACCTTCTTGATCGTCTAGAACACTTCCTGTAAGTGGCTTCAGTGTGCACCGGTCTCCCAAGTTGGGCGCTTCCCTTGTGTCACCTACTGTCCCATCCTTCTTATTAATCCAAACTGTGTAGTGTTTAATCAGCTGTTGTCGGCACAATGCCGACCTGGAGAGTTGAACAGGCATCTCTGCTTCCCAATTACCGGATTTTCTACTGTGGCCTCTGGCTTATTCGGTCTCTCTTCAATAGCCGTTTTATCAGAGAGCTTTCCCGGAATAGACTAAGAGGCTGGCAATTTTCTCCCTACTTCAATCCTCTCTTTTGCCTAGTATTTTCCTTCAATTATCATACTACCTAGGATATGTTTAAATTTTTAAATTCTTGCACAAAATACAAACTCTATGATGGCCTATTAATCCTTTCTAGAAAAAATGAGAAGACGATAAAAATATGCCTGATAATTATTCTTAATACCTAGTATAAGGAAGAATGCGTCTCATCATGATGAAACAATCTCAGTATTAGTCTGTTTCTCATGTGTTTCAAGAAAAGTGATTTTTAGAAACTAATTTCTGTAAACTCAGATTTGTTTCCTCTAGTTACACAATTTTATCATGCAAAAGAGAAAAATCCCTTCAAACATTGACACTTAAAAGTCTTTCTGCAGACAATGCTGCTGAGTTGTTTTCCTTAACTCCTTGGCTGGGAGCTTCCTCCTCCTCATTCTGCTCAGCTCCCTCCCTACTGTTTCCTGCCTCATCAGTCGAGAAAAGACACAGTGGCACTACCTCACCACTGTTCCTGGGGAGAAAGCCTAGCTGCCTTTCATAGAGGTGCAAAATCTGCTTTACAAAGCTAATACATTTAATTAGAGTTAAATTGCATGTTTGGATATGATGTGCCATATCTTGATAGTTTAAACATTTTAACGAAGCAATTTCATTCTCTCTCACACACACACACACACAAGAGGCGTATCAGCACTTAGTTTTTAGAAAAAAAGTTATTAAGCTGTCAAATATGTGACATTCCAGAATAATTTATTCTCATCACAGAAGTTCACAAGTTTTAAAATTATTGTATGCTTTATTGTTAAGAAATTAGTGACAGTACTTTTAAAAGCACAAATAAAGTGTTCATTTCAATTTAAGCCACTATTACATTTCTATGTAGAATTATAAATAAAACTTTCTTTGTCAGACTATTTTCTTTCTATTAATTATGCGTTTTGCTATAAACAAATGTTGCTGGGTGCTTACATTCTCTGTAATCAGTGTAGTTTAAGAAAACTCCATTCAGAGTAAGAAATTGTAAAGATAAGGAATACTTAAAATTGTTTAATATAACAGTTGAATTAGCTTTATTCTTCATGTATTACTTGGCTAGTGAGATAGTATGTGATGCATTTTAGTTTTAACTCAGACCATTAAAGTTAGTTTATTTCTAATGTATTTCATCAAATGTGATTTTTGAGAGTAATCTCTATAAACAATATTTCTCCATTTATGCCTTATGAAACAGATGATTTGTTAATTACTGATTTTTTTGTCTAAAGTCTATTGTGTATCACTAGATACAAATTATTGTCTCTGGCAGCAGTCTCTCTCTTTCTCTGTCTCTCTCTCTATCTCTTTTCCTCTCTGTCTCTTTTTGTCCCTCTGTCTGTCTCTCTGTCTCTGTCTGTCTGTCTGTCTGTCTGTCTCTGTCTCTCTGTCTCTCTGTCTCTCTGTCTCTCTGTCTCTCTCTCTCTCTCTCTGTATTGGAAGTTGAACTCAGAACATCATGCTTGCCTGGCAGGTGCAGTGTCACTGAGCTAAATCCCGATCCTCAGTGCAGTAATCATTCAGAAGAATTTCTTAGATTATACAAAGTTTTAATTTTTATATGATGTATTCTAGTAGTTATTACATTTCTATCACTGTGCAGCTTGAGCTGGTCCTTAACACACTGTATAGTCCAGGCAGACCTCAAGCTTACAATGGTTCTCCTGCCTCAGCCTCCAGAAAACTCAGATTATAGTTCTGTACAATCACACTTAACTATTATTCTGTTTTTAAATTCAAACTAATGACATTTTATGTAAATATTTCTATAATCTAAACTATGCCATCGTCTTTAATTTTTTTAATTGAATTTTTTTTTTTTGAGACAGGGTCTCACTTTGTAGTTCAGGCTAGCCCTGAGCTCACTGTGTAGCCCAGGCAAGCCTCGACTCAGCAGTCCTCCTGCCTCTGCCTCCCAAGCACTGGGATTACAGGCATGAACCACCACACTCAGCTTTTTAATTGAATTTTTTATTGGTACATTTTATGTACAGCTCACAATCACATTCAACATTGGGGAATTTGTACAAGTATATGACATGAGTTAATTCCCATTTTTACCCATATCCCTACCCATCCCACAACCACAATATACATGTTCTTTCTTTTGCTTTTCAAATTATATTTATTCTTTTCCCTCATTACTTTGCCCTACTGCATTCCCTTTGAGTATTTCCTGTTTCACAAAATGTATCATACATTCTAGACCTCATTACATCTACACGTTCTTATACCAGAAAAAAGATATGGTAATTATATATCTGTGATTATTTATCTCACCTATTAGTGTGCCCTGAAGCTGTATCTATTTTTGCATAAGTGAATGAAATATTTCATTTCTAGTGGCAGAGTAATACTCCATTTTGTTTAAAACCATGTCTTCCTTACTCTTTATTCAGTCTTAAGCCAGTATTACTTCCTTCCATATTTAGATATTGTCTTACTTCTGAGAAGCTGTGTGTCTTTCAAATAAAATATTATATACAACTTCATCATCTTTACCATCATACCATCATAGTTACATTTTGAAAGTCTTTTTATATAATTTATGAAAAATTAGAAAATTTCAGGAAACACGACTTGTTGTCTCATTAGTTTACTTCTCTTTCTTTTATTTTTTCCTAAATTATAATACAGAAATAGTATGGGCAACAACAGAATAATATAAGGAATCTTGCTGAAGTTTTAAATCTCAATCTGATTCTAGTTCATACAAAATAACCAGATACCCTTCGTTGCCTTAAAAGAGTGTTTATTACTTCCTTAAACCTCAGAAAAATAGAAAAGCACGGATCAACGCCATCAATATCAGTTTATCCCAGGAGGTTGTATGATTGCTAAAAGAGAACACAATTTAAAATGTAAAATATAATTGATTACTTGAGGCAAAAGTAAAATCTTTAGTGTTGGCAATCATGCTGAAATGCATCCTTATTTCAGAGGTACAGGAACACCCAAGAAAGCATTTGTGATACACACGTGCATCGTGGACATATAGTGCTTTGTAAAGTAACCGGTTGGCATTTCTAAAAGTTGTGCTTGAGGACGTGTAAGCAGCATAAAGACTAAGGTTTCCATTTAGGATTCCCTGAGTATCTCAGTGCATCATCATTTTGAGGGCTGTGTCTGTTCCTGAGATGGCTTACTTTCAAGGCAGAAAGACTGAATTCTTAGAATCGCTCAAAGAATCTGGCTATGAAAAGAAGATTTGTGGGGCACAATGTAAATTTAAGAACCCTAAATATTTAACCACCTGCCCCTTAACTATTGCACTATGATCTCAAAAACAAAAGTGTTTTCATTGGTCAAAACTATGTGCTGAAGAGTAGATTAATTAAAAATTTTATCTAGTATCATTTCCTATTAAAATTTAGAAATTGTTCTTTTAACAAAAATAATGGAAGATAAAGAAAATGAATTTGCACTTCCAAAACGAAACTAGTGTAAATTTATATTCAGCAACATGCCCAAAATTCCCCCTTTTTGTTAGCCAGCTTCACTTATTTGTCTATCTTCCTAAGTCTTGCAGTCTAATTATTTTATGATTCCTTCCTGAAACAGCTGTTTTACTTAATAATTTCCATTACCAAATGCACATGCACTCATCAGTCCCACCACAATTTTAGCTAAATTTTAAAAATCTTGATACACACTTATTTACAAGTTATTAGCAGAGGATACTTTTGAAATTAATGCTTGTGAGTTGGTAAGCACAGGGACAAAATTAGTTTTTCTTAAATTCTCTCATTATATTTTTATCATTGCCAAAACTGTAACTTCAGAAACATTCATAATATATTTCTTTGCTCCTGGACGTGATTTTAACGTTTCTAATCTTAAGATTTTTACTTTCTTTCATTCACAAAAGTTTCCTAGTTTGGATTTCTTTATCTGTTTCTAGAAATGGAAAGTAGATGAGAGATGTTTCTAGTCATTCATTTGGGTGAAAGTATTCTTTAATAATATTTTATTATTAAATATTTTCTTGCTGATCTATGAAATATGAGGTTATTTCATAATTTTGTCAATTATGCATATTTTTGAATGCTAATTAAAAAGTTGAACTATAGAACTTCAGTGATAATTCTAAGAAGAAACCTGTTACTTGCTTAAAATAATTATTTCTTTATTAGACAGGAGTGCTAGTTAAATGGGAAAAAAACTGTAATTTAAATTTCCCTATTTTTGGTGGGTAAAGCTTTGTTGTTTTCTGAAAATTTTCTTAAATAATATTTTGGCACTTTCTACTACTTTCATGATTTAGCAAATATATAAAAATGGTGTTTTGTGATTTATGTACACTTCTGCTCTGTGCTTTTATTGTAACAAGCCACATTAGAAAGGCAAATTATTTGAGGTTACATAGGTTTGACAATATTACTCTCAGAAACAGAAAAGAAAGTTGAGAGTAAATTTACTTATATAATGCAGAGAAAAATGTTCAAATTGTGTCTATTAGATACAAATCAGATTTAGATTAGGATTATTTCACTTATTATATTTCATTTTTAATTTTCAAAGCATGTACATGACTTAATACTAATTCCAAATATCTTATATAATAAACACATTTAGATATCTATATTCCTTTGAGGATTAGTGATGTTCTTGGTGCTTTACCAACAATGCACTAATAAAATATAGATTCTTTAGAGTTTATCACTTACTTGTCTTTGCCTATTCAGCAAGTGTTACAGAAACAATTGATGACTGTAAACTCCATATATCTGTACATACATTTGATCAGAACAAATTAGGTGTGGTTAATGTAGGTAATATAACATTCTATGAAAATGTTCCATTTGTTCTAAGAATTAATTCATTCAGCACACACTGATAAAATGCTAATCCATTCTAGTGCTGATAAAAAATGGAATTATAGCCGGGCGTAGTGGCTCATGCCTGTAATCCCAGCACTCGGGAGGCAGAGGCAGGAGGATTGCTGAGTTCAAGACTTGCCTGGACTACATAGTGAGCTCAGGGCCAGCCTGAACTACAAAGCGAGACCCTGTCTCAAAAAAAAAAAAAAATGGAATTATAAATTGAAACACAAATATGAATACAAAGAAAAGTGGAAAATTTTATGGCAAATGAATCTGATGTATACATGAAAAGGAAAATTATCAGAGAAATTTTACACATGCAAGATTATATTAAAATTTAAAAGGAGGAAGTATCTAGGTAGAAATAATTTAAAAGTTAAATTAAATGTCTATACTTCATATTTTTAAAGATATTAAGAAAGTAGAGGGGGCCGGAGGGTTAGCTCAGCGGTTCCGGTGCCTGCCTTGCAAGCACAAGGACCTGAGTTCAATCCCCGGTAACCACATATAATGCTGGGCGTGGTGGCTCACGCCTGTAATCCCAGCACTTGGGAGGCAGAGACAGGAGGATTGCTGAGTTTGCGGCGGCTTGCCTGGGCACCATAGTGAGCTCAGGGCCAGCCTGAACTACAAAGTGAGACCCTGTCTCCAAAAAGCAAAAAAAAAAAAAAGTGGAATATATGTGTCTTTATGTCCAAAAATAGTGATTATGTGAGGTAATACAGATATTAATTACATAGATTTTGATACTCAGTATGCATTTCAAAACATGTTATGATAAACACGTTATTTTACACATCAATTCAAATAAAATAATATGGTAGATCAGTATTAAAATGTCTTCAAAAACAAACAAAAACAGGATCATATACTTCCATTGTTGAAATACAACAAACAAGAGGAACTAATATCAATTCTTTAATTATGCCAAAAAAGTGAGAGCACTTTTGTCTAACTCATTCTAAAAAGTCAGCAGTACCTTCCTAACAAAACAGAGAGACATGCACACAGACTTACAAACGTAAAACAAAAACATACAAGGTGCAGGCTAATATTTTGATCAACATACATGCAAAATCTTGTGTAAAATTGTAACAAATATTCCAAGAGCACCTTATAAATTATTTATAATAATCAAGTGGGATTGAATCCTGGGATGTACAGTTCACCATGTGCAAATCAGTAGGTGTTTAATACAAATACCACACACACACACACACACACACACACACACACACGAAAATACACTGTTTCCAAAAAAAGCAGTCATTAAATAAGATTTAACACTGCTTAATGGTGAAAATTCTCAAAAAAAATATACGTTTGGAAGAAACATAATCCAATACAGTAAAGGACATATACATAAGCTAACAGCTATAATTGTACTGAATTAGAGAAATCTTACTTGTTGGGGAGGCTCAGGTGCTATTTTCCATATAGTACTCGAAATCATAGCAAAAGCAAGCAAGAAAGAGAAAGAAATAGAAGGTATAAATTGGAAAAGAGAAACTCAAAACTCTGTAGAAAATAGAACTTATATGTATAAAACTCTAAATATTCCACCAAAAACCTTAAAACTTATTATTCATATACATTGTTTTTCATGGTGTGTTAGGAAAATTTGACATTTTGGAAAATTAGTAAGTGGGAAATATCTTAAAGTACAATTCACAAGTTATTTTAAAACTGGAAAATACATAGGATGATTAAGTGCATGTACAATTTAGGTCTATCACTTTAATGTGTTAAATGTGCAAAAGTGCCTTAGTTCATGAACATTTTTTTGGTGAACAATTTGGTCCACAAACAGAAGCATTTGACAGAATTTTATGTGTGTTTGTAAACTCTGCAATGGGGCATGAGCAAGACCATACTCATCTTTCCTGCACAAACAGGAGTGAGGCCATCTTTTTGAGAATTGTCAAATGAATTAAGTTCATGAAGGGAAGTAGCACTGTGCCCATAGGTAATGTGTGCTCTGACCAGCCACTATTTTAGTCATTGCATCCAGGAATTTTGCTTTTTTATAGTCCAACCAGAAATGAAACAGATGTAACATGAATGAAATCATAGTGTCTGTCTTTTTTAGTCTAGCTAAATTGACTTATTACATCATCCAAGTCCCATTTGTGTGTTCCCCAAATAAAAAGAATTTCTTCTTTCTTTTTTTTCAACTCTTTTATTGGTTAAGTTGATGAATGCATTTTATATGGGATGATCTGTACATGCACCTGACATATTCATCATTTTCTTCACCACTGAGTTCTTGTCCTCCCCTCCCCCAATGTAATAACCATGGTCCCAATGTGTATTCTGTTTGTATCTATCCTCAATTATGTCTCTCACACTTCTCCTCTCTCTTACTCCTTGCCTTTATTTAAAAATAGTCTCCTTTCTATTTGGCATAATTTTTGGATTCCATATACAGTGCAGATTATGTCATATTTGTCTTTCTGAGACTGTCCTGCTTTGGTCAAAATTATGGTCTTCGGATCATTTAATTTTCCTGCAAGTGATATAATTTTGTTCTTCCTTATGGCTGAATAATATTTTATTGCTCAGTTATACCACATTTCTGCATCCATTCATCTCTTAGCTTGTTCCATGTCTTCTTGACTCTTATGAATTGTGCTGCAGTAATTATGATATATGAGTATCCAAGTATCTTTTAATTACTACAAATGTAAGCCAAGGAATGGTGCTGCTCAACCGGTAACTCTCAGTTTAGTTTCCTAAGAAACTTCTATAATGATTTCATAGTGGCTATAAATTTTGTATTTCCATCCAATATAGAAGGATTCCTTTTGACCTGTATGCCCTCAATTGAACTTTTGTATTGTTGATGATAACCATTCTTGTTAAGGTGAATGGGTAGTTTTTTTGTGCATTTCTCAAATGGCAAAAGCTGTTGCGTATTTTGTCTACTTACCATTTGTACCTCTGCTTTTGAGTAGTGTCTGTTCAGTGTATTTGCCCATGTGTTGATTGAACTATGTGATTATTTGCTGGTAATTTTATGTGGTCTTTATATAACTAGAATATCAATCCTCTGCCAGAAGAGTAGCTCACAAAGACTTACTCAGTTGAGTAGGCTCTCTCTTCACTTTATGACTTTTACTTGATGTGTAGAAAATTTTTGATTTGATGTAGCACTTTTTTTAAATGTTTGCTATTTCCTATGTTTTGGACTTCTATTCTTTGTTTTAGTCTATGACTTCAAGCATTCACCTATGTATTCTGAAAATTTTCAAAGTATCATGATTGCACCTAGGTCTTTGATTTGTATATATTTTAATTTTTTGCAGCATGTTCAGTAGAGTTCTAGTTCAGTCAAGTTAAGTCTATATCCAATTTTCCTGACATCATTTGCCAACATATATTGTTGGCTCCTTCATCCAGAATTGTAGCTGCATGGATTTGTTTCCATGTCTTCTAATCTGTTCCCTTTGTCTACATATCTATTTTTTTTGTGTCAGCACCATACTATTTCTGATATGGCATTTTGTAGCACAATTACAAATTGAGTATTGTGATTCCTCTCATCTTGCTATCTTTGCTTAGGGTTACTTAGACTATTGTAAGTCTTTTGTGTGTCCATGTGAACTTTAGAATTTTTTCTAGTTCCATGTAGAATGTTATTTGATAGGCATCACATTGAATCCACAGATCTGTTTGGTAATGTGGCCATTTCATCAGTGTTAATTGTGCCAGTCATGAGCAAGGACGAAAATCCCACAGCCAGCTTCATTGTGGATAAGGAAAACTGGAAAGATTTTTCTCTCAGATCAAGTTCAAAGCAAGGATGTTCACTCTAATGCCTCTCATTAAATACAGTTCTTGAGAAATTTTAGGCAGAGTAATTAGGCAAGATGGAACAGTAAAAGGATAGAAAAGAATGAAAAATACATTTAAAATGGAAAACATTAAAGTATTGTTTGTAGGTGATAAGATGCTGCACTTACAAGTCAACAAATAACATTTAGAATTCAGCCATATGTGATACAAAATCAATATAAAAATCAATAGCTTTATTATTCCCAAATGTAATGTGTGAGAAAGACAACAGGCAATTTCATTTGCAGTATTTCAAGTAAAAATATAATACCTAGAGATCAGTCTAGGTGAAAGATCTCTACAATGAAAATTTCAGAACACTGAAGACATAAATTTAAAACACTAGAAATTGGAAAGACATTTTTAGCCCAGAATAATAATACATTATATATGTATATATATTATTATTATTAATAATATTATATATAATATTAATGTATATAAATATATATTATCAAATTTTAAAATTCTGATAATTTTTGTATAATAGGAAATATCCAAAGGGAATTTGGTGTGGGAACATAATGAAGGAAAGAATAAATATGACTTGGAAAGAAAATGAAAGAGCATGTATATAAAGAGTGGGGGTTAGAGTGGGTAGGGATATGGGTAAAAATTAGAATTAACTTGTGTCATATATTAGTACAAATTTCCCAATGTTGTGTGTTATTATGAGCTGTATATAAAATGTACCAATAAAGAATTTTTAAAAATTTAAAGTTCTTCCATGGGCCTTAATGAAAATGAAAAAAAAATGTTTAATGTAGTGATTGGTTGAAATAAGTAGAACATTATTTCCTTTTTAGACAGCCTTTTCATAAGCATCATTTAGTTTGTACTAATGTTCTTTCAAGTTATTTTATTTTTTAATATTTTTAAGAAATTGAGTTTATTGGTACATTTTAGGAATACATTATGATAACATTTCTCCTTAGCAATTTCTACCTGTACATGTTATATCTAGATTCTTATTTTTCCCATTCCCTAGCCCTCTCTTCAACCCATCAACCCCTATAAATATAAGCATTGTCAAATTAATTACAAAATGTTTAAAACTAGGGCCAGAGATTTAGCTCAGTACTTCTGGCACCCGCCTACAAGTGCAAGGTCCTGAGTTCGATCTCTGGTCACCACATAGAATAATACCTGGTGCGGTGGTTCATATGTGTAATCCCAGCAATCAGTACCACACACCATGATGCTAGACATGATTGCTCACACCTGTAATCCTAGCACTCAGGAGGCAGAGTCAGGGGGATTGCTGAGTTGGAGGCTTGCCTGGGATAGATAGAGAGTTCAGGGCCAGCTTGAACTGTAAAGCAAGACCCTGTCTCAAAACAAAACAAAATACCCTTCATATTATCAGTTCAATGCTGTAAACTGCAAAAAAATGGAAGTAGTCAAAATATTTTAATATTTATAAATATAGGAAAAGTATAACATCAAATTCACCATGAGAAACAATAACTTAGTAAAACCTTATTTCAAAATTTTGAAATACTTGAGGGAAAGAGAGTCATGGATGGGCAGCTGGTGACATAGCTGATTCTGAAGACACGGGAATCAACCCTCAGTACCAGAAAAATATCTGACACTCAGGAGGCAGAGGCAGGAGGATTGCTGTGATTTCGAGGCTTGCCTGGGCTACATAGGAGGCCCAGGGCCAGCTTGATCTACAAAGTGAGATCCTGTCTCAGAAGAAAAAAAATCTATTTGAAATTTTACATTTAATTCTTTAAATCACATGTAGTATGTATTAGGTATCCTTTGTATATAGACTGTATTATGACTCTTTTTTCAAATCTTGGAAGGTATTCCTACTAGAATTTTCGTATAAAGTCTTCACTACATTAAAATTAAGTGTTGTGTTGTAATAAAGATCATAGTAACCTTGTTGGATTTGTAGAGCATATATAGTTTTTTTGTTTGTTTGTTTAAATCATATTCACATTTTTGGTAGTAGAGAACACTGATCATTTCTTTAAATCAGGTAGACTTGTAAGATAAAGGGTAGAAGATTAAAATAATTGCACAGACAAAAATTAGAAATATTTCTAAAAATCATTTATTTTCTGGATGTCCTTCCTATTAGGCTATAATTTGTTTTTGAGATGGTATCTTTTATATATATTATATGTATAATTGATATATGTAATATATATAATTGATATATATAATATATAGATATATAGATATATAATAGATACTAATTACATATAAATATCTATTATGTATCTATTATATATATCTTAGATATATATATAAGATATATATTATATATATGTATTATATAATATATCTAATATAATTATTATATATAATATATCTATAGATATAATAGATATATATATAATATCTATTATATATATAATAGATATATGTATATAATTTTTAGTAAAAATAAGCCACAAAGTGAAATTAAACAAAGTAATCTGCCACTTGGTTTTCTAGTAAGATATATCTCATGAATACCCATAGCCTACTCAAAATCTTCAACTGTAACATAATTTTTATTGCTATCAACTACACAGATTTAGATTTTGAATCAGAATTTTTCAATTTCAAAATCATAAGTTTAATTCTAGTGTAGTGTGCTGAGACCTTACATAAACACCACAGCGAAGTCATTAAAATATATTAAACATATATAGTCAAAAATACAGAATAGTACTCCATTTTATAAAAAAAAAACACATCTTTATCCGCTCTCCTGTTGATGGGCATTTGGGTTGTTTCCAAGACTGAGCTATCACAAACTGAGCTGCTATGAACAAGGGTGTACATCCATCTTTCCAATGTGATTTTAAAATTCTTTTGGGTATATCCCTAGCAGGGGGATAGCAGGGTCAAATGGGACCCCCTAGTCCTAGTTTTCTGAGAAATCTCCACACATATCTCCACAGTGGTTGCTGTGTCATATGTTGGTACAAATTCCCCAATGTCATGTGTGATTGTGAGATGTATCTAAATAGTACCAATAAAGAATTCAATTAAAAATACAGAATAGTGTACATAACATATGTAATTTATGCATTTGCATACAATAGTATGCAAATACATGATTATTGGTTACCTTTGTATCATAGGAAATACAAATAAAATTTTAAGAAGGTATTTTTTGACACTATTATAAGAAGAAAAAATAATTGAAGAGGAATTTATATTCACTTGTACTTACATATCCTGTAGCAATGTAAATACAATATATATTTTACATTCTATTCATAATAAAGATAAATCAATATATATGGTAAACAAGTTATGCTAATCAGAATTTCCATCTCAGTATCAATATTTATGCATGTCCATTATGTGCATAGAATATGCTAATATATATTAGATATCATATTTACTATTATCAGCAACTACATGCAATACAAATGACACAGTTTACTGATGAATTATCCTCCAGTTTAGCACAAACAGTAAAGCATTTAACACGTGCAACATCATCAGATTCTCTCCTAGACTAAAATTGTATTACTTGATATGAATTATCACAGTTTGGTACATACTTTTTACCTGACAGTTCCAGGGGTACAGGCACTGTTTCTTGGGGTCCTCTTCTTTCTTGGGGTCCTAAGTCCATAGTTAAGATACTAATTAGTTTCATTCTGACCCACAGGAAAATTTATAGACAAAATCATTTCCTTTCAGTTGCCCCGTTGCCCCGTTGAGGGCTGTCTTGGAAAACCACTCTGAGACCCAGGGAGCTCTCTGAAGTTCCCGGATGAATGCTTCTTGACAACCACCAAAATCATCTCTCTGTCATGTGCTAGGACTGTGTCATGGAAAAATGAACTGAACCAATGCAGGGATAGCTTATTACCTTTACCATTTTCTACTAGAAGCAAATTACAAATCCACTTGAACTCATATGAGTACAATACACAGGCCTTAATTCAAGACAGAGCAACCCTTGAGGGTATGACTGTTACATATGGACAGCACTATTGGAAAATTGCACATGGACTTTTTTGAGTGGTTTACTTTCCATAATCTCTTTTTTTTAACCCAATTCTGTAGCATCTATATATTATGAACTGCACTGAACAGAATTCACAGCCCATAAACACTTTTCACTTGATAAATAAGAGAACTTCTAAACTGCTCTTGTCTTTTATTGCTCACGTCTTCATCTGTCAAGTACAGCAAAATATAGTATTTTAAGTGTTTTACTAGTTTACCATAACATGGCTAAAAATCACAAAGATAGGAAACCAGTGAGTTAGTGCATATGTGTGCATATTAAATAGTGTGTAGTAATATACATCTGAGAAATCTTCATATTTTTCAACTCAAGCTTTCTTTACTCAATTAATAGTAGAGTTTCTCTAAGAAATTTATCCTGAGGAAATTCTCTGCTATTAATTAGCTTATTTATCATTCTTACTATGCAAGGCATTCACCAAATGAGAAACTCAGACACAATCTGTATGTTGTTCCAGAAAATTACAGTACAAAATGCTGCTTTCAAGCTCCCCTTTAAAACACAATTTTCGCCGGGTGTGGTGGCTCACGCCTGTAATCCCAGCACTCGGGAGGCAGAGACAGGAGGATTGCTGAGTTCGAGTCTTGCCTGGGCTACATAGTGAGCTCAGAGCCAGCCTGAACTACAAAGCGAGACCCTGTCTCAAAAACAAAACAAAACAAAACAAAAAACCAATTTTCTGCAGTGGTTACAAGAGTCTCCACTTTCACCAACAATAGAGACAGGCTCCTTTTCCTCCACAGCTTCTCAGGGTTTGTTATTGGCTGATTTCTTAATGATGACCATTTTTTGAGGAGTGAGATGGAATCTCAGTGCTATTTTAATTTGTTTCTCTTGAAGGACCAGAGAGGTTGAACATTTTTCATATATTTATATTCTGTTTGTACTTCTCTATCTGAGAAGTGTGCATTCATTTTCAAATACTTTTCAATTGGTCATTAAATTTGGTATATTTAAAGTTTTCCAGTAAAGTTAAATTAAAAATAAAATAAAATGAGGCATGCACTTCTGTGAACCTTAAAATTCTATTTTAAACCAAGAGGTTTTTTGGCCTGTAACTTTCTAAAAATTGAACCATGCATGTATTTAAATTTAAGACTACTAAGTTAAAGTTCTAAAAACCTGAAATAAAAATCCTATAAAATAGGCAATTAAAATTTAATCCTGTAGTTCTTTGTAATCAATTTTATTAAAGTAATGTGAAATGTAGTAAAAAGTAGGTTATTGGTGCTTCCTCAGTAATAAAATAATTATGAAGAAACAGGATTAGCTTATTCTGCACTAGCAGCACAGTATCTTGGATGTACTACTATAGCTGATATTTACATTTTTATAATAAATACACAGACACTAAAATAATATCCACCATAATGACAATAATAAGAAATTTGCCCTCTTTTTTTTATTTTGGATAAGCATTTTAATTTTTTTTTAATTTTTTAATTTATTTTATTTTTTTTGGAGACAGGGTCTCGCTTTGTACTTCAGACTGGCCTGAGCTCACTTTGTAGTCCGACTAGCCTCAAACTCACAATACTCCTCCTGCCTTTATCCCCCAAATGCTGGGATTAGGAGTATGAGCCACCACACCTGACACTGTGGTATTTGGTCTGGCGATTGAAGTCTGGACTTTGCACTTGTAAGGCAGATGCCTTAACCACTGAGCTAAATCCCCAGCCACAATAGGCAAATTTTTGAATCAAGTATTATAATTAGACTATGAGAAAATAAGGGTTATTTATAGACAATTCAACAGTGAAATTTTCTAATAGTCTATAATCTTCAAGAACGAATTTGATAAAGCCAAAAAAACCCACTCTACTCCCTTTGTTTATATAGCATTTCAAGCTTTAAAACTACCATTTTATAAAATTTTGACTTTGTATAGACTTTAGAAGTTACTGATTTGAGTTTTCTAGTAATCCGTTGAAGTTTGTAGAAGAAGACTTAAGGCTGGACTTCACTTATTTCATCAGATCACTTTAGGAAACATATTTTGAGTTATGTTACTCCCATTTAGTATTTTTAACCATTGATTATGTTTAAATATTTAAAAATAAAAGGCAGTGTAGTATAAATGACTGCAGTGATTGTAAGATTAGTTCAGTGGAATTTTTTCTTCTTTATTTTTGGAATTATTTTCATCAATTTTATTTTATTCAACCTTTTGTAGAGTGTTTATTTATCTCTATACCCACTTGATGATATAAGCCAAGAAATACGCAAAAGCAAATTAGCAGGCATTTTAATGGGGCCTGTCAAAACACATTTACCTGCTATTGCAGGGCAACAGATGTAGACTTCACAAGGACAAGTTAACTTAATTTGGCTAAACCTAACCACAGAGAGGTGCTGTAAAACTCACAGTATCCTCTGAAAATTAATAGTCTATTTATCCATTATAATTACAAAAACACTATAATAGGATAAGTTTATAAAGAAAGGTTTCTCAAGCTCATGATTCTGGAGGTTCAAGGCATATCGGTCATATTAGTTCAGCTCTAGTGGCATCTATGAGGTCACAGTAAGAGCAAGTAGAGTAACAGATCACAGATTAAGACAGGAACTGGAGGGACACTGAGTATTTATTAAACTCAGTGTGAAATGAGCTTGGGACCATGTGAGGGCTTTTTAAAATACTTTTACAAATTTCTTTGGGTATATTCCTAGCAGGGGAATAGCAGGGTCAAATGGGTCCTCTAATCCTAGTTTTCTGAGGACTCTCCACACAGATCTCCACAGTGGCTGCACCAGTCTACAATCCCACCAACAGTGGAGAAGGGTTCCTTTCTCCCCACAGCCTCACCAGCATTTATTGCTGGTTGATTTTGTAATATTGGCCATTCTTTGTGGAGTGAGATGAAATCTCAGTGTTGTCTTCATCTGCGTATCTCAAATGACCAGTGATATTGAAATTTCTTCATATGGTTCTTGGCTGCTTTGACTTCTGTCTCTGAGAAGTGTCTGTTCATTTCCAATGCCCATTTTTGAATTCGGTCTTTAAACTTGGGGGGACTGATTTGTTTAATTTCTTTATATATTCTATAGTAGCCCTTTGTCTGACAAACAGCTAGTAAAGATTTTTTCCCCATGTTGTTGGTTGTCTTTTAGTGATGCCAGTGGTTTCTTTTGCTGTGCAGAAGCTTTTTAGGAGGATGAGATCTCAACTGTTGATTCCCTCTGCTAGTTCTTGTGCTATAGAGGCTTTGTTCATAAAGTCTCTGCCTAAGCCAATGTCTCCAAGAGTTTTACCTAACCTGTTTTGCAGCAGGCTTATTGTTTCTGTTTTAATGTTTAAGTCTC
>PVIC010016692.1:20504-33659 GCA_004025085.1 Thryonomys swinderianus | reverse complement strand
GCTCAGTGGTTCCGGTGCCTGCCTCGCAAGCGTAAGGACCTGAGTTCGATCCCCGGTTACCACATATAATGCTGGGCGTGGTGGCTCACGCCTGTAATCCCAGCACTCGGGAGGCAGAGACGGGAGGATTGCTGAGTTTGCAGCGGCTTGCCTGGGCACCATAGTGAGCTCAGGGCCAGCCTGAACTACAAAGCAAGACGCTGTCTCCAAAAAGCAAAAAAATTAAATAAATAAATAAAGAATAGCACATATGTTCAACTGGAAGATTCAGAAGGAAATGCGTCAACTTGCTAAGCACTGATAGAATTTCAGTGAAGACACTATAAGTGATTGTCATTCCATTGTCTTTTGAATTGTTTTTATTTGAAATTAAGTATGTTTTTTTAATTTTAGAAGATTTTTATTAGGTACTTTATTCCAATGAAAAGAAGAAAACAAGAGTTTATTTAAATTTCTGAAACTATTATTAGTTATGTGTATTATTTACAAAGGGAAAAATAAGTTGACACTTAGCAGTTAATGAAATTGTACTCTATTCTTTTTTTTTTTCTTTTTTCTTTTCTTTTTTTCTTTTTTTTTGAGGCAGGGTCTCACTTTTGTAGTTCAGGCTGGCCCTGGCTCACTATGTAGCCCAGGCAAGTCTTGAACTCAGCAATCCTCCTGTCTCTGCCTCCGGAGTACTGGGATTACAGGCGTGAGCCACCAGGCCTGGCACTGTGGCATATGGTATTGATTGCTGGTGGGCATGAGTCACCACGCCCAGCACTGTATGTAGTTACCAGGGATGGAACTCAGGGCCTTGAGTTGCAAGGCAGGCACCAGAACCACTGAGCTAATCTCCGGTAAATCTCTAAATCAAAGTAAGATCTTTGGGCCAGAATATAACTGTATAAAATATAATAAAGAGACCTGTAGTTAAGGTTGTTGGTGCTGTCTGTGATCCTCCAATCAAGTTTTTTATCACTTAGTTGCACAGCCCTGACCCATATACACAGATCTTAACATACAAATTATGCTGCTATCTTTTGTTTAAAGGAAATTTTCCCTATGTTTAGAAATTATAATAAGCATAAGGAAAATTCAAAGCAAAATTAGGTTGAACTTCTCCTCAAATCTGAAAACATACCAAAAAGACAATGTATATTTTAACTTATTAGTGGATATTTTTAAGATATTTTAATGTATCAGATAATTTGTAATGATATTGGTTGTTTGTAACTGGTTAAATTTTTCACAACCTTCATGATTCTATGTATCTTTGGCTTCATGATAACTTTTCTGAAAAATTGTATTTAATAGTAGAAATATGTATCTTAAGTTAAACTGAGAAAATATTTCCCAAAAGTGTGGAGTAATTTAAACACTACAAATTTCACCAAAATTTCATTTTAATTTTGACTACATATTTCACAAAAATGTTTTACACCTCAATAGAGCCTATGCTTCTTAAAATATTAATCTATTATGTATTTTAACTATTGAGTACTGTATTTAAAATAACAATAATATTTTATCTTATCTGAATATATATCTCAATACAAATATTTCATACTTTTTAGTTTCAAACCTGAAAAATATTTTTTATATAAGGATTTTTCTTCTGGGTCACAGCATGACTTGATCAATGTTACTATTTTACTAAAGTATTGTATACACCAGCAAAACCTAAATATTTAATAGTTGAATGTTGATATTTATTAACAAAATGAAGTAGAAATTCTAACACTATGGTTTTGTGAGCTGGAGAGCACGCTATCTCATATTCACCCAATAGACTCAGGGACAAGTACATTCCTGGACTCAGCAGAAAACTCAGTAAATATTTACATCAACAGTCAAAAATAGCTTCCAAAATGGATCCAGGAACACAAATATCATTGCTATCCCCTCAAATGTCTTGAATGCACTTTAAAATTTAATACAAAATATTTCTCACTTGCCATTATAAATTTTCTTAGACCCAAAATCATTATATATCTCCCTTTTGGATAGTATTTTTTTTTTGCTTTTTTTTTTTTTTTTTTTTTGAGACAGGGTCTCGCGTTGTAGTTCAGGCTGGCCCTGAGCTCCCTATGGTGCCCAGACAAGCCACCGCGAACTAGCAAACCTCCTGTCTCTGCCTCCCAAGTGCTGGGATTACAGGCGTGAGCCACCATTGGATAGTATTTTTAACGTTTCTGTATTGGAGCTACATTTACCAAATAGTCCACTAATTATTTTGGGTCTTATTTTAAAATATTATGTCAATTCTGCAGTTGTAATCAAGGAGTGTAGCTTCAACTGCTATGTACTAATACCTATTTTTTTTTCTTCTAAAAGAAAATGAATGTGCAAAAAATCCCAATAGAGCCAGGTGTGATGGCTCACGCCTGTAATCCCAGCACTTGGGAGGCAGAAGCAAGAGGATTGCTGAGTTCAAGGTTTGCCTGGGCTACATAGTGAGCTCAGGGCTAGCCTGAACTACAAGCGAGACCCTGTCTCAAAAAAAAAAAAAATAGAAAATGAAGAAATTTGGCTTATACAATATAGTACTTGGTCTTAGGGATATAAAATGTATTAGCTATGAACTGCTGATTGTTTATGTAATACCAATTCTTACTCAGAAGAAACTTGGGCGATGTACTCATATAAATGTGTATTTTCTCATCTCCTTTGTAGGGGACAGAGTAATGTATAACTACAAGGCAGTGGAGAGGACTCCAAAGAAATCCTGCTTTGTGACTGAGAAGCCAGAGCCAGCCCGAGGTAGAGTGGTGCATGGATTCATCATGCTCAGGACACTGAACAGGACCAAAGGAACCTGGGCTCCATCTGACTCTATGAACCTGCCATTGCAACCTGAACTGCAGAACTGACTACCTTCAGGTGTTTTACATGATCATTATCATTTCCGCACTCTGACCATGTCTCAAAAACAATTTCTGACTTAAGATAGATGACATAGACATGATTTACACAGTAGGTTTATCAAGCCCCCTCCAGAATCAGGTGTGGAAAATGCAAAAAGGCCTTTAGTGTGCTGAAGAAAGCCAGAGGATCCAGTCAAAAGTCAAAGACAAGGAGCTCACTGCTTCATCCTATGCATGTCTGTATCAGGAAGCCAAAGCATATGCACTGAAAGGCTTATGAGTTCTCACTGAAATCCTGGAAATGTACATCCAAAGATGACAGGAAGGACTGGAACTTCTCTGAAGAAACAGAAGTGGAATTTTCTTCTTTCCCTTTGTATTCCATCAAGGGGACAAGTCTATTGGTTGGTACCACCATACTCATGGTAGGTTTTAGCTCTTTGGTTTAGATATACTCTTTTTAATTTAGATATACCCAGCACTATGCTCAAACATTTGCTAATGCTCTCATTCAAGCTGGTGATGTAATAGTCAAATCCTCAAAAACTTCTGCTCTATTTTAAAGTTTGTCAGAGGACTAACTGATTTCATAAGCTCTGCTTGAGCTACAACTGCTCTGGTCTTTTCCTTTCTTCAGTTTATGAGCAGCCAGGTTAGTGAGAGCCTTGGAGATGAGCAGCATATATTTCAGAATGTATAACATGGGCTAAACTTTTAAGTGGTATAGTGGTTGGACCCAGGCCTTTCCCATTGAGCTATGTTACTAAGACTTTTAATTTTTATTTTATATTTATCACTAAATTGCTAATTTGCTCAGGTTACAATAGAATCTAGACCCTCCTGCCTCAGGTTCCCAGAGTGCTAGGATCACAAGTGCATGACCCTATGCCTGGTTGATAAGTAATTTTTATTAACCATGTCAAATAAATCAATGCCAATTTTTTTAAAAACATAGTTAACAATTAATGAATTTATATGTTTAACGTCATTGCACAGCCAAATAAGTACAATGATGTATTTATGTAAGTACTACCAGTAGTGTCTTTCCTCCTTCAGTAAAAATAAACATTCAAATAGTCTGAGTAAATTTTTCTTCTATAATTGTGAAAATACACATTGTATAATTCTTTTATTTTAGAGAAAGACACCCAATTATCTCCGCCTATGTATTCTATTTGAGCTTAAGCAAATTCTTACTAAGGACATTCATACAGATAAAAAATGGAAAAGATCTGATGCTAGGCTTAAGCAATTTTATTGTTTTCAAACTATGCAAGAAAAACTATAAATTCTGTTCTAATTACATTTTAATTTTGTTCACTGTATCAACTTTTCCCTAAGAAGTGTCATTATAAACTATATTTGTTATTTACCATTTAGAAGGAGAAATCCTGATAAAAAAATAAACAGAAATCTTGGAAATATGTGTTGAAGGCAAATCAATAACATTATTCATGAAATGGAACCTCAGACTTATGTAGAAACTAGTGAAAAATATTGTCAACTGAGACTTTCTTCTTAGAAATGAAAAAATGCAAACACTAAATACATCCTCATATGTAAATTCAAAGTTTTTCATAGAATCAAACCCATTTCAAATTGAAAAAAATTGTTTGAATAGTAAAGAGTTATTTATATTTGAGGTCTTATTATGAATAAACAATCTTTATGTTTTGGGCATGGAATACAGCAGAGAATTTTCCTCTGGCACATCAAAACTTCTAAACCAATAAATTCAATGTATTTTTAAATTTTGTTTAAAATGTAGTTTTAAAAATGTCACATACATGTTCTAAATGTTCTGTTCTGAAAATATTTCCTATTCAAGATATTAAAATCAAAATCACCTTTGGAAGATTATCAGCTGGTTATTTCTAAACGATGTTTTTGATAGGTGTGCTATCTGTCCTCTTCCACTGAAATAATTCAAGCTCCTGATTTGAGAGTTCTCTTAACTTGGCATTGGAAGAGCACTCAATTGCAGGAGATCAGTGATCAGGAAGATTACTCTCTAGCAAGGCTGAATAATTCACCTTTTTGCTGAAAGGCATTTCTTTTGATTTCTTCTAAATGCATGAAATTTCTGCTGGAAGCTCTTCAGTGTATAAAGCCATGTTGGAATTTAAACTATATCTCTCTTGAGCTGAGAAATAGCTCAGAGGAAGAATGCTGACTGTGCATGAGGGAGGTCTTGGGTTCAATCCCTAGCTTCCAAAATCGAAGCCAAATGAAATATCACTTTCTCTGTTACTAATTTCTTGGCTTTAAGGAAATTTAGGCCCAATATTCTGCAGATTATTTGTACCTGTATTATATTCAAATGTTTATTAGGCTTTAAAATATTGATTTCTAATTAAAAAGTAATCTTTATACAATGACCAAAAACATGGATATTTGGCCAAAATAAAACATAATTTAACATATCATCAGTTAATTGGAGGATGAGAAAGAATCAGCTAAAAAGAAATGTCAGATTCAAGTTATGCAACTGACAGTAATGGTTACAAAATGTGCTAGCTCTGTGTGTTATTTTTAATGGAAATTGGTGAAAATTCATAGCCATTATATATCAAGTACAATGTGCAAACATTTTTCGTTTTGCTTGTTCTTAGAAATGTGCACGCTCATTCTCTCTAGCCAAAAATGCCCTCATAATATTATAGGTAGAAAAGACAACTAGACATATGTAGGCAGATAGATAAAGCTGACTCTTGAAAGACTTGCAAGAAAAAAGAGACCAGATAGAAGTGACCTACAGGCCTCATTCTCCTAGGAGGAAAGGTCAAGATCCAGATCCAGATTCTTCTTGGAATGCAGTAATTGCAAATTCCCCAGATAATGGGCCAGGACTTTGAACCACCTGGAGGAGTCTCCCAACAAGAAAGACCCTCTAGGGCTTGATTTCTCATTGGACCCTATTCAATCAAAGTTGCTGAAGTAACCGTACATGTCATATACCCACTGGCTAACTATGGTTTGCCCATTTCATTCAAATCTTATTGGAAGCCCCCACTGTACTCATTGGTTGACTGTAACCCATCCACTTTCTTGAATATTATTGGTAACCCCCTGTTTCAGACCCGCCTCACCTCATGGCTTTGCTCCATAAAAGCCCTCTAAAAAGTGAGGTAGGTGGGTTACCCACTTTCCAGGTTCCCCCTGCTGTCTCCCAAGGCAGAAGATTTCTTTCTCAATAAAATTTTCCTACTCAAACCTCCATCGTTCCTAAAATTCATTCTTCAATTTTTAGAGAACATGAACTCGTGTTTCAGGTGGGGAGTTAGGACTTAACTCTCCTGTGTCAATAAGACTGCTCAGTGTATATGGAAAACATTTCCTCCTTCTTCTGCTCACCATGATGTCCACTCCACTACATTTTTTTCATTAAAAGACTTACTCAAACCTAAGACATAAAAAAAGTTTAGAATTAAAACATTTGAGGTCCTCTCTCTCTCTCTCTCTCTCTCTCTCTCTCTCTCTCTCTCTCTCTCTCTCTCGTCTCTGAGACAGGGTCTTACTTTGTAGTTCAGGCTAGCCCCAAGCTCACTATGTAGCTCAGGCAAGCCTTGAGTTCAGCATTCCTTCTGCCTCTGCCTCCCGAATTCTGGGATTACAGGCATGAGCAACTACACCCAGCATCTGTGGTATGTGGTACTGATTGCCGGTGGGCATGAGTCACCCCACACGGTATTGTTGTATATGGTTACTGGGGATCAAACCAGGAACCTTGCACTTGCTAGGCAGGCACTGGAACAACTGAATTAAATCTCCGGTCCTCTCTCATGTTTTAAATATCAAATTGAAAAGCTGTCCTTGATTTTGTCTCCTTAAACTATGAATGCAGTTATTAGCCAATTTAAAAACAAAACAAAACAGGGGCCGGAGGGTTAGCTCAGTGGTTCCGGCGCCTGCCTCGCGGGCGTAAGGACCTGAGTTCGATCCCCGGTTACCACATATAATGCTGGGCGTGGTGGCTCACGCCTGTAATCCCGGCACTCGGGAGGCAGAGACGGGAGGATTGCTGAGTTCACGGCGGCTTGCCTGGGCACCATAGTGAGCTCAGGGCCAGCCTGAACTACAAAGCAAGACCCTGTCTCCAAAAAAGCAAAAAAAAAAAAAAAAACAACAACAACAAAAATAGCTTTAGCTCTATGCTATGCGTTTTGGTCTTTAAAGCCATGCAGCATGACTTGAAATTGGGGTGAATATAGTCTTTCTGAACTGAACAGAACAATTATAAGGCATATATAAGGCTGAGATGAGCAATTTGCTCAGTTTTCAGGAAGGTTTCAGGAAGCTTTTGCAGTAATAAATAACCTTCTCTTAACTAGTTTTTCTTTACTAAAGGCTATGTTTTATTTTTACTTCTTCTGTTAAGCTATTTGTAGGTTTTTCAATGCTCCATGTAAATGTATTATATCATACTTTGGATTTCCTACTGAGAGAATATGAATATTATTCTGATTTATTAGAATAATTTTATTTTACCTTTTGAAATATTTCTCTTCCTTGTTTTGTGTGGTCTGAGACTGAGAAAAAAGAAATATTCTGGCACTATTCCCAAGCTTCAGTGCAACCCGAACAAACTCCCAGGTTCCTATTCACCAAGAGTTTCAAACAAGTGAGATGTATCTATACCTATGTTGGCAACTATGTTCCTGGGACATTAATCTTATATACATATAAAAGCAAAGCTGAAATATTTATTAATGGTGCAGAAAAGTCAACACACATTACTTGTAATAGAGTCAACAACCACCAAATAATCAGAAAAAAAATCAGTTTTTTTCACAACTAATATCCCATGATTCTTTCTTTTAAAATTCATAACTTAGACCTGTCTCCGACTTTTGGAAAAGACTAATAACATGAGGATGGTAAATTTCTAAATGTAATTTATTGCTTGCACTGAAGGCCTGACAGAACGATGTTCGCAGTGATGGCAGGTGAGCTTCACTGATGCCCTAGGACTGTGGAACACCCTGAATGTGCTGAGGCTGTGGATCTCTGGGAAACCACTGGAGTACTCCAGTGATAAGGTCCCCATTTTATCTTTCAGCACTAGTCTGAGTATTGAAGTGTTTAATAGAGTGACATTCTAACTTCCAGCAATTTGGAGTAATATATTAACCCTAACCCATTTTTCTCGGAACAAATCCCTTTTTTCTTTTTTCAATTTTTCCTTTTTTTTCAAAAGAGTGTAATCTAGTGCACATACAGTCATCTAATATGAATATGAATATTATATTTTATTCCATAAGCAATTATGCCTAGAAAATGATTTATTCTCCTAATTTCTATCTTCAAATTATTTCATTTAGTGAATTTTTTTCAGCTGTTTTAATCAGGCTTTATGAAAGGTTATCCAGGTGAGTAAAGTCCAATACTTGTCTCCCATAATCTTGCTGTATGCTGGGAAGGAAAATACTTGAAGCATCTGTACACATGGATATAACAAACTAGATGCTTAAATAGTGTCTATTTGCATATCATTACATGCCTTTCAGACTTTCACAAAGCTTCTATGCCAATTTAAAACAAATTAAGATATTTCAAATAATAGAAAACCATATAGAGGACAGAAGTCTGAAATCAAAGTGTTGAGTGCATACACAGTGTGTATCATGCTTCTGAAGGCACCAGGGGAGAACTTTTCCTTGCTCATTTTAGTCCCCAATAATCAATGAATTTCTTGACTTATAGCTGCATAATTCTGGTATCTATTACATCACATGGACATCTTTTATCTGCATGTATTTCTATGTTCTCTTCTTATAAGGATACTAGTAATTAGATATAGATCCAAACCTAATTCACTATAATTTCATGTTAATTATATCCAAAGATTCTACTTTCAAATAAGGTAATATTCTACTTTCAAATAAGGGATATTATATGCTCCACATAAACACGAACAAGTAAGACACTATTCAATGTAGTACTCTCAAAAAATTCTATACACTGAATATCCAGCATAAAACACATGTAACATTTAATAAATGCCAATAAAATCACTAATGGAATTAGAAAGTCACATTTGAAGAAGGCTGATAATAGTCAGGATCCAGTGATAAAAGGCTTTCAAGAGGATCCAACTTCCAAACATACGTCTTTAAGTCAAGTTAAAAGTAAAAGGAGGCACAAAGGGATGGGAACAAAAGGCTGAGAATAGGATATATAAAACTCCTGCAGACAAGACAACAGGATGTTCAGGGGTATGCAATGGTGGTCTCCCAGTACCCTTTCCAAAGATACACAGTACCCTTTCCAAAGGTCTGTATTCCTTCTACTTGTTCGATTGTCAGTTAGAACACAAAAGTTAATGTTAGCTGTGAACCCTCTTTATATCAGATATTAAACACTTCCCATGTCATTAAGAGAACTTAGTACAGTAAGATATTGTTATCACTTTAAAGATAATTTTGAAAACTTTATAAAGGTACAAATGGCAGGGCTGAGATGATGACACAGTCTGGTCTTACTTCATAGCCTAGGTCTTTATCATGTATTTATTTTCAAATTTATTCAGCCATTCTCTTAACTGCTATAAGGCCACAAAAATCTAAACCTTGAATCAATAACTGAGTAAGGCTTTAAATAATACAGAAAGTAGCCAAAACAGTAGAGTTCTATTCTTACTCTTATTCATTGTTAAAAAAAATTATTTTTTATCTTTTGGGTTTTTTTGCAGTAGTTGTACCAAACCTCACAAGTACAAGGCAAATACTATTCTGGAATGATTCATTCCTGCTCTTGATTCCTAAGCCAACTTTGCAAATCTCCCCAAGCTACCTTTTGGATGCAGGTTCCTTCAGCCACTTGAGAATCTGATGAGTGCTCACTCTCTGAAAACAATTACAATAACTTTTAGTTACAGATCAGTAGGATAGTTGCACTGTTTCTATTACATAGTATTTTGCAAGTGGCAAAATTGAACTTTGCTGTATTTTTCTAAAAGTTATACTTTAAAATTCATACAATGAGCCAGTCACAGTGGCTCATGCCTATATTCCTAGCATTCAGGAGGCAGAGACAGGAGGATTGCTGTGAGTTCAAGGCTAGCCTGGGCTACATAGTAAGTTCAGGGCCAAGTTGAACTAGAAAGCGAGACACTGTGTCAAAAACTAAAAAAAATAAATTAAAATTAAAATTAAAAAAAAATATATATATATATACACACACACACACAATAACTCCGATACAATATTTGCTTGTACAGAAAGTGAATATTTCAAGTTTAAAATGTAGCTATATTTTTCCTTGACTTACAGAATTTAAAATAACACCCCCTCCTGAACAAGCGAGAGTTGATTATTAAAATCTATATCATTCACTCAACCTTATGGTGAGATATAGTAAGATGATTTACAAGAAATACAATGAAAAAATTAAAAATAAGCTATATTTTATATATAATATATATAATATATATTTTCTCATTATATGTAACTGTAGACCATGAACTGAAATGTGCTAATAGAAAAGTATGGAAGGATATTAAAATGGTAACTGAGTAAGATCCTATGGTAATCTCTCTGCATAGAAACACAAGTTGAACAACTATTCATGCACCAAACTACCAGAACAAGAGCTAAGAAAGTCAGTTGTTATACTCAAAATATATTTCTGTAAGCTTCAAGGTAATTTTAAAACAAAAATATATGATAGACAAAAATAAAAAGCAAAGAACCAAAACATGCTACTAAATCAGTTCACTTAACTACCAAAGGGACTATAGAAGGGGAGAAAGCAATTTTTTAAAAACATATATAATAGTTATAATAAAACCATATCCATCGCTAATTATCTTAAATGCAAATGGACTAAGTGCTCCATTCAAAACAGAGCAACTAAATATTTATTTATAAAAAGCTCCAACTATATAGTGCAAAAACTGAATTTACTCAGTGAAAGTGAAGGAATAGACTAAGATATTATCTGGAAATCATAAAAAAATCAGTAGGAGTCATATTGACAACAAATAGAATGGATTTTATATCATAAGAAGAAAAAGAGATGAAGAAGGTCATTATACAAATGGGTCAACTCAGTCAGAGGAAGTAATAATTCTAAATATATGCACACACGATATTGGAGCATCCAAAAATACAAAACAAGTACTAGTAGGCTTAATATTAGTATTAGCAGGCTCCAATACAGTAACAGCTGGGGCCTTTAACAATCACTCTTGAAGTGCACAGGTCATCCATACAGAAAACCAACAAAGGATGTTCAATTGAAGCTTACAGTAAACAAACCTAAAAGGTATCTACAAAATTTTCCAACCAACAGATTTCAAAGACATATTTTATTCATCAGCACAAAGAAGATTCTACAGAATAGATCATATAGTTCACAAGTCTCCACAAATTAAAAAAAAATATTTGAAATTTTATCAAGTGTCTTCTAACTACAATTCAATGAAGCTGGAAATCAATAACAGAAAAACCTTTGGAAAGTACACAAATACATGTAAGCAGAACAATTTACTTTTTAAATTTTTTGTTGTGATATACATACATTTTATGTATACATCAAGGTCACACTCAACATTGAGAATTTGTACCAAAGTAAGCCAGTCAAGGAAGAAATCAAGAAATTTTAAAGATATCTTGAAACAAATGAAAATGGAAACACGACATACCTGAACCATGGAATACAGCAAAAGTGTAGCAATAGGGGAGAATCTAGCAATCAAAGTCCATATCCACAAAGTAGAATCATCTCACATAAAACACCTACCACTATCTCTCAAGGAACTAGAAAAACAAGTACAAGCTAAACCCAAAATTAGTGGAAGAAAAGAAATGATAAAAAGTAAATGAAGTAGAAACAGTAAAAAAAGATTACTGAAACAAAGATTTTGTTCTTTGTAAAAATAAACAACATAACTATTTAAATAGTCTGAAAAAGAGAGAAGACTTAAAAGTCTGTCGTTAAAAAAAGAAACATTACAACTAACACCACAGAAATACAAAAGATCATTAGTGATTGTTATGAACCATGTCAACAAATTTTAAAATGTAGAAAAAACATTTATAAACACATAACTTTACTAATTTCATAAAAACTCAATCATGAAATAAAAAACAGGAACAGATTAAAATATGTAATGAAACTAAATTTGCAATAAAAAGCTTTTAATCAAAGAAAAGCCCATGACCAGATGCCTTCACTGCTGTGATCCACCATATAAATAACTAATAATAGTTTTTATTGTTACTTAAAGTAGCAGAGAATGGAATTTTTCTAAAAAATTCTATCAGGCTTGTATTAGTCTACTATCTAAAAACAACAGGGAAGTATAAAACAACAACAACAAAATGGAAAGAAGAATAAAGCTACAGGTAATGTTACTGATGAAAAAAGTTGTAAAAGTCCCTAATAAAGTACTAGCAAGTCAAATCCAATAGCATAATAGAAATATTATCATGATCAAGTAGAGTTCATCCTAGGAATGCAAAATTGGAAGGCTGCTTCAGCCTATGCAAAGAAATAAGCATGATGCACTCTATCAACAGAAAGAAGGACCAACACCATATGGTCAACTCAGGAAGGAAAAGCATCTGATGAAATTCAACAACTCCTAATGTTAAGAATGCTAAACAAATTAAGCATATAACAAAGATATATCTGAAGGAGACTGCCTTAGAGGGTGTTGCTCAGGCTTTGAATATATTCAACTGGCTTATACTTATAATTCAGAACTGGACTATGGTTAAGTGTGCAGTTTAATGGCTGCCGCTAGGATGCAGAAAGAGAACTCTATATGCCACTGGCCCTAGCTGAGACCAACCCAGGTCAATGGGAGCTGGGGTCCTGTACTAGCTGATACCATCTCTGGCAGAAGACTCCATAATTCTTACCCATTGTCTATAAAAAAGGTATTATTAATCTAGGGAATGAACAAATTCCCATTAAACTAAGATTCACTTCTTGCAAGAATGTTTTGCTCTGTTCTTGCTGGGCCTGACTCAGGTCAGCACCTCTGATCATAACCTCTCATATCTGACCATAGGTTCCCCCTGTGCAGCTTTGTGCTCAAGAAAATACTGCCAAGTCCAGAGAAGTTCAGGGTCTTTGCTCACTAGAAGATCTGACATCCCAGCCCTCACTTTTTTGTCTCATTATTTACCTGTCTTCATTCTACCTCACATACTTAACCCTGATATACATATCAACATAAAAAGACTATTTATTATAAACCACAAGCTAACATTACTTTAAAGAGCAAAATGTTCAAAACTTAAGTAATTAGAAAAAAAATGCCAGGAATGGTGGCTCCCACCTGTAATCCCAGCACTCA
>PVIC010016692.1:0-20404 GCA_004025085.1 Thryonomys swinderianus | reverse complement strand
TTAGTACATAAAAAACCCTCAAAACTCTAAAAATAAAATCAACTGATAAATGAATTCAGCAAAGTTGTGGAATACAAAATAAACATATACAAATTGTTAATGTTGCTATTTGGCAATAATGAGCAAACTGAATTAGAAATCAAGAAACTGACCCTGGTGACAGCATAAAATAAAAAAAAAAATAACTAGCCAAAGGGATAGGGGATGGAAGATAACTACAGTGAAAATTACACAGAACACTGATGAAAGAAATCAGAGGACAGGAAAAAGTAGAAAGGCATTTGAAAGTTACAATGCCATTTTCCACCAAGTTAGAAAAATATTTGTAAATTGGCACAGAATCACAAACACACAAAAATCTCCACATAGGCAGAGACATTAAAAAAGGAAAAACCATGATTCCCAGCTTTAACACACATTATAAAACTGTCATAATTCAAACAATATTGCTTTGGTAAAATGTCTGGGGATAACCACACTGAATATGATTTACACATTACCCAATATTTACATACATGAGATATTGTATGGTATCATATCGACACAATTTTCATGTTTCCATGTATTAGACTTTTAATTAAGAATGCTTATATTTGTCTCAGTAATACCAAACAAATATTTTAAACATAACAAATAAATAAAAATACAATATTCTACTCCTTAGTTATTTAAAGAGAACTATTTTCTCTATTGATATGGCACACGACCATCCATTAACTCAAAAAAAAAGAAGACCTTCTTTAGTAAAGGACTAGAATATTTTAATCCCTTTTTAAGAACTGGTCCACCATTTTCAGTATTTTTAATGTTTACATATAAATCTCTAAATGTGAGCACATATCCTCTTCATTGGACTACTTATTAAGCTTTGAGATATGTTCTATTTCTGAGTCTGAAAATGCTACTGTCTCCCTCTTACTTGAAAGAGTATCTCAAGATCAACTAATTTTTAAGTTACTTAATATTTTAACTATAATATAAAAATTTTGCTGTACTACTAAAATGATACTTTCATTAATGATTCTCAATATTTAAAACCCGTTGCAGGGCTGGGGAATTGAGTTTAGCTACATAGTGCTTGCCTGGCAAATATGAGGTCCTGAGTTTGAGTCCTGGTACCAAACATTAAAATAAAACAAAATGTTTTGCAATGGCTCTAGATGGCAACTGTTAAAGTCTCTATCTAGATGTCTTCACAAAATT
Organism: Thryonomys swinderianus; assembly: GCA_004025085.1. Classification (NCBI taxonomy): domain Eukaryota; kingdom Metazoa; phylum Chordata; class Mammalia; order Rodentia; family Thryonomyidae; genus Thryonomys; species Thryonomys swinderianus. Next base: position 19,201 of record PVIC010016692.1, on the reverse strand, counting down.
TCATGTGTTCATAAGTGGAGGGTTTTAGGGAGATGACTGGATGGATCGTGAGGACATGATAATTACTGGTAGTCCATTGATGAGTTTATATGTGATGATGGAGTTTGAAGCCTGATCAGAAGAGAAGGGTCACTAGGAGCATGAAGGTTTACCTTTTGCTCTCTCCTTTTGGTATATCTGCTTCCTGCCTACCATACCCTGAGATGTTTCTCTACTGTGCTTGCCCTCTGCCATGCTGCACACTATGGGCTGAAACGTCTATGAACGGTAAACTAAAATAAACTTCTCCTTCATTAAGTTGTGGGTGTCCATTATTTTGTCCCGACAACCAAGAAAGTAACTAACATGGCACCTTCTGTTGGAAGAGCTTCACAGAGTTGTAGTCTTGGATCTAAAGCAATTCTACCAGAGTGGCTTTGGAACTTACTGAGCATTTCTAATTCATTTCTCTTTTCAGTGAAGTGGTGACAATAATGTCTGCTATTTCAAAAGACTGTCTAAAGGATCCTACAGGATAACAAATTTAAAGGGCCTGTCATTTAGCACTCACTCACTAAATGTAATTGGTCTTTGTTTTCTCAATCTGGCTTTGCCCATATGTCTCTAAGTTTCAGGCCTTGCGGGCAGAGCTCTTGGCATTCTTTCTCTTTAATCCTCTCTTTACACTCCATTGATGCTCTGAATATAAATAAGTCTTGGTCTTCTTCAGTATGTTTGTATTCTCAATAAAAAGAAACTAGTCTTCATTAAGATTTTATGTGCCAGTTTCAAATAATGTATGAAATTAATATTTTCTACTTTTATCACAAAATCTGTGATCCACTCAGTAGCCAGTTTATTCGGGTTAGCATCACAGACACATCCACAATCTTCACTTTCACCAATTTATGAGAATCAATAGTACCCATGCCATGGTATGGGGGTTGTCCTGGTAGTCTCTGACCGTGTGATTTTTTTCAGGAAATATATGGTCTTTTTTTTTTTTTTGACAGGGTCTTGCTTTATAGTTCAAGCTGGCCCTTAGCTCACTATGTAGCTCAGACAAGCCTCGCACTCAGCAGTCCTCCTGCCTCTGCCTTCCGAGTGCTGAGATTACAGGTTTGAGCCACCAAGCCCAGCATTTGTGTATATGGTACTGATTGCCGATAGGTATGAGCCACCATGCCCAGTATTGTTGTATATGGTTACCGGGGACTGAACCAGGGACCTTGAGCTTGGTAGGCAGGCGCTGGAACCACTGAGCTAAATCTCCAGCCCCTGTTTGTTTTGTTTTGTTGTTGTTTGTTTGTTTTAATAAATGGAGTACATTGTGGACATAAAGAAAAACAAGACATTTATAGGTAGATGGATGCACCTTGAGGCCATACTCACATTACATAACAGAACACATGTTAAGTACTGTATCATTTCTGTAATATGAGAAACTGAAGGTATAAATGAGGTCCAAAATATACAACAAGTATTGTGAAACAGGAAGAAAATTTTCAAAGAGGAAGTGGAGCTAGGGAAGGTGAGTAGGAGAAAGAAAAAATTTGTTGTAAAAATGAAAAAAGAGAAATAAAGCTTATGTATATAGGGGAATAGAGGGGCTAAAAGGGAGGAAGGAGAATGGGAAAAATAAGAATTAAGATATATCATTATGGGTAAATTCTTACTGATGAACATGATCATAACATATACCTAAAGTATACCAATAAACTCAATGAAGAAAAAAAATACCTTACTAAGTATGTAAGATGTTAGAAGCAGATTTTTTATTATTTCTAAGATCCAGTGCTGTAAAGATTTCTCTGCATTTAATCAGCCTTCAAATATCTGCTAAACATTTGGCTTTCTCATGGTATTTCATCTAAATTTGAAAAAGAATATTTTTGTTCAACATCCATTATCTTTGAAAACTAGATAATTTTCTGCTGCTATTTACTTATGTTGTATTTATTTTCTACAAAATTTGGAGGTAGAAATAAAACTCCATTTTATAATGTTAGATCAATTTTCTTTGAGTTTAGATTTATTTTTGTTGTTGTAATTGTTGTTATTTTTGTTTTCTTTGTATTGAGACAGGGTGTTGCTTTGTAGTTCAGACAGGCTCTGAGCTCACTATGTAGCCCAGGCAAACCCTGAACTTAGCAATCCTGCCTCTGCCTCCAGAATGCTGGGATAACAGGTGTGAAACACCATGCCCAGCACTGTGGTATGTGGTAATGATTGCTGGTGGGCATGAGTCACCACTTCCAATATTGTATGTGGTTACTGGGGATCAAACTCAGGACCTTGAGCTTGCTAGACAGATACTGGAACCACTGAGATAATCTCTGGACCAGAGTTTAGATTTCTTTACTAACTACATCTTTGCCCACACCTGTGGGTTTTTTTTTTTTTTTTGAGACAGAGTCTCGCTTTGTAGTTCATGCTGGCCCTGAGCTCACTATGTAGCCCAGGCAAGCCTCGAATTCAGCAATCCTCCTGCCTCTGCCTCCCAAGTGCTGGGATTACAGGCATGAGCCACCACGCCTGGCTAACTACATCTTCACTTCTGTCCCAGAACAACATAAGAAATTAGTAAATAAATAAATAAATAATCAAGCAAGCAAGCAAACAAACAACTTATCATCCAAAATTCCAACTTTTTTGGTTTTTCTCTTTTCTCAAATTAATAATTTTTGGAAAATACTAGAAAGTTTGGTTTATTTTTTAGTTTAAACATATTGCTCTGCTTCTATTTCAGAATTTTAACTTATAAAATATATTTATCTGGTATTCTTGAGTACATTTAGATATTTATATTCAGCCAGGTATTTCTCCTATTTCAGGTGATGGATAAAATCTTAACTAGGTGAGGGCCTTGATTTAAGCCCTTAAACTTAAATGTAATGGAAGAGAATAAAATAATCTTTTGAAAACTTGTTTATGTTTTCTTCTAGTAAAAAGATGAAAGACTCAATAGAGAATAATATCCTCATTTCACATGTTGAATGAAGGTTATAATTATGTTCCAGCTGAACTCTGTATTCCAAGGGACGTGCTTAAGCCATTTCTGATCTTTTTCCTAAATGCTACTAAAGTTCAAGTTTCAAAGTCAGCTCAAGAAAAATTTGAAGTGGGTTGTCTTCCAAAATAGTGCCCGGTCTGTTCCACACAGGAATATACAGTAAATCAGATTTCACCTTTCACTGCCTGCAATTAACTCCTTCAATTGTTAGTAGGTAGCCAGATGTGAATTGTGCAATGAAGACAGAGGCCAGCAAACAACCTGAATTTCTCTATTAGGCAGTGGAAAAATAATATAAAGCTCAAGCATTATGGCAAAAAAATAAGCTGAGAAACTCAAAGCTAATGCTGATATTAAGTTTATGATAACTGTGTAAGCTGTAATACTGAAATGAAGCAAAATAATCATTAGATCACATAAAAATAATAAAATCTAATTAGTTCATGTGATGAAGAACAGTTACTGGATATATGAATTTTCAAGGCTCAAATTCAGATTTAAAAATAGTAAATGTATTTGTATGAACACAAAGATATATGAATGTATACTAGTCTAGTCACTGATTAATAAACAGAAATGTCATATTTAATAAACCAATATTTGGGTTTCTGCAATTAGTGCAGGATCAACATTTGCACTGTTTTAGGAGAAACTTTATGAGTTCACCTGAAGGCAGGAATGCACACATTCATTTTCTCCTACTTTGTTAGTGCTTAATATCTTCAACCAAAGTGACATAGTTAGTGCTGTGACAAGACTTATTCTGTTTATTCTAAATTTTTCACCTTAAAAATAAGACAACCACATCCATATGATACTTAATGACTAGCTATGTAGCCATTGAGCATTGAATTGTAAGAGGTATGAGCTTGAATCATAAATCTACAAATTCAATTTTTTAATCTTTCTACTCTTCAGTTTCTGTTTTTATATGGGGGAAACAAGAACATGAAACGTTTTCTTGTTTTCCTTCTGTGAAAGCTTCCTTTTTTTTTTCTCTAGCCCCAGGATCACGTACTCAGAATCTGAGCTTCAGAACTTTTATTTGTCATAAAGATAGAATTAGTTAACATATTAGGACTCTGAAGCAAAAGAATAAATTCTTAGCTTTTTAGGCCCAAAGGCAAAGTTCAAATATCAATCTGGAAAGATCTGAAAGTAGATATAATTGTCAGGATATGGTTTCTTTCCTCAGTTTTTCTCCAGCATTTCCCTGCAATCCTACTCCCATCATTAGATGAAGCCAATTGACTTGATGAATGAAAGAATTGGAGAGTAAACGACCAGCTTGGAGGTTTTTCTGTCTCCTCATTCTGCCAACACCCTATGTTATACACGGTAGGAAGTGAAAACAAAAAGATTATGAGGTATATTTGAAGAATCAGACAGTTGAAGGGCTACTTTTTTCTAAACTGAAGCAGTCAACAAAATCTTCAGTGTCCCTCTACCACCCTGGGGATAGAACAAGAGAGTACGGATACTGGGCAAGAACAGATGGGCTGTGATAGATCTCCACAGGACATAGAAACAAATAAATATTTTCTATGTCTGGAGAAAAGATTAAAGGGCTAGGGAGATATACGCATAGGCCAGTAAAACCAAAGGGATCTAGAAGTCAAATAAAGACACATACCTAACTGAGCCACTTCTAGATGTTGCATTCTAAGTCAGGGTATGTGGGACGACTCTAGACGCAGCTATTTATCTATGAAAGTAATAGATAAAAGCAACTAAAATTCCATCCTATGATGGTTCTTCATCCAGTAGAGATGTAGTTATTCACACATTCCTTTCATGATTAGTGAAATTTGTTAAACACCCTCCTATATGTTTAGTCAACAAGAGACTTAGAGATTTATCATGAGCAGGGCAACAAAAATAAATGCCTAGAAAGCTACTGAATTCAATTACACTAAGCTAAAGAAAACTATGTTTACTTGTTTTTGATTGAGTAGAAGCTTTGAACAGAAAATAAACTGATTAATAAGAAAAATGAAGTTAGAATTTCTGGCTATGTGAAGAAACATATATAAAATAGATGCCATATTAGTCACCTAGTTCTGTTGTAATAAATGACAATATAGTGGCATAAAATAATAGGTATCTATGTTCTTAGTGATGAATAACAGGAGTTCAAAATGGATCTCATTAGTTAAAAATCAAGATTAATAGAGGAGGATATGTTTTGAGAGACACTTACACTCTGACTTGTGAATTCTTTTTTCATATTCAGAGGCAGCAGCATGACAACTTCAAGGTTTTCTCTTTCTGACATTTGTTTTCCATGCCTACTTTTTCAGCACCCTTAAGACAACATCACATCCTTCAAGATAATTTCTCTGTCTCAAGACCCCTAATCACAACTGTAAATTCCTTCTGCCATGTAAAGTGACATAGTCACAGCTTCTGGGAGTAGAGACAGGGACAATTTGGGTGGCCATTGGTCAACCTATCACAGGAAATATGAATATGTGTGTGGAGAGAACAGTAGTATGTGTTGAAAACAAGGATTCAATTTAATATTCATGTTCCCAACTTTTAGATTAGAAGTTGGTTAGTAAAACCATAATTATGAAAATCTTTATTACTTGCTACTTCATAAAAAACACATTTTTGCTAGAGCATAGTATATAACACTATTTGGAAAATTTCAGAATTACAGTTACTTCTAAGGATTTCACTGGATCTTTATAGCTACTAAGAAGTTTAAATGGGGTTGACGGACTTCACTATTACCTCAAAAATGCTCAGACCTCTAACCTTACCCCCCAGTTCTTAGTACATGATCTTACCCCTTTCTGATTGTTTCAATATACTCTTTCCCTTTACTCCCCCAGTTCATGGCAACATCCAGCTTTATTGAGCAATGAGCTATTCTGTGAAGACACATCTTCCTCTGGCTTTTTGTCCTGTTCTCCATTTTAAAGGCCATTTAAAAGTCCTTAAAGCTAGTGAAAGAACATCGTTTTCATTTTTTTTTTTTAGACAGGGTCTCACTTTGTAGTTCAGGCTGGTCCTGAGCTCACTATGTAGCATAGGAAAGCCCTGAACTCAGCAATCCTCCTGTCTCTGCCTCCCAAGTGCTGGGATTACAGGCGTGAGCCACCACGCCTGGCCATCCTTTTCATTTTTTAATACTGTAGCAAACCTTACCTCCCCTGTGAGTTTCTAAATTGCAGTGCAACACAGATTGAGCTAATTTTTCTTACCATGGTTTACTCTTTGCAGCTTTCCTGTCCCTACTTTAGCTTACCCTTCATATATATTAGCTCTTTATCTCACCTCATCAGGAAATAGTGGGTCTTTGATAGCCAGAGACAGATTCAAGTATCATCATTTTGCTTACTGTGAGTTAGAAAGGGAGACCAAATAGTGAAAACATATATTAATGGCCAATAAATGTCTGTTGAGTTGAAATGGCAAGTGGAAGTCCTTAGCTTACAAAAAATATCCAAAACAAGTGAAAGAATGAAAATTTCCTTGAAGATACAAAGTCAATACATGTTAATGAACATCATACAAATATGTTCATTTCTTGTCTGATTTTTAATAGAGAAATTATAGAGAAGGATTTAGAGAACCAAATTATAGAGAACCAAAGTCACTTTGTTTCATGGTGGAAGATCCTAAATGAATAACTAAAACAAGCATTATATTTATAATAAGAGGTTTGATTCCATGTTTTAAAAATTAGTTTACATTATTGGTAAAGTCATTCTATCAAGAAGTTTGTGTGTATGTGTGTGTGTGGGGGGGGTGGGTGGGTGTGTGTGTTTTGAGACAGGGTCTCACTTTGTAGTTCAGGCTTGCCCCAAACTCACTATGTAGCCCAGACAAGCCTCAAACTCAGCAATCCTCCTGTCTCTGCCTCCCCAGTGCTGGGATTACAGACATGAGTCACCACACCCAGCACTGTATGTGGTAACCAGGAATCAAACTCAGAAACTTGCACCTGACAGGAAGGCACCGGAACCACTGAGCTAAATCTCCAGCCCCCTTTATCAAGAAGATTTGTACTGACTGATACAATTTAAAAGAAAAACAAAACTAAACTAAAATAATGAGCTTACAGTGATGTCTAACAGTAGACAGAAGAAACAAAAAAAGATAGCACTTATTATTAGTTATATGTATGAATGAGGAAAATGCTTTGAATTAGGGAGTGCAGAAATGCAATAGCTGCTATTTCAAGGTGTAAATGTGATCTCCATTATTCATACCTGCTAACAGATGTCATCCAGACTATTTAACAGGGTACTGATTGAGTAACTGGAAAAAAGCCAGGCCCTTCCATCAGCCTTGGCACCATGGTGAAGAACTCCAAAACTAATTTAAATAAAATAGAGAGTGAAAGACCCCTTTACTGTGGCATGACACACAAGATTGTACCAGTTTCTGGTTCTCTCTTAACAAGTACCCCAGAGCCAAATCTAGGGTGCACATGAATAATACCATTGGAAAGATCACTTTTGGAGAGGAGAGAGTAACACCACACAGGCCAGCTACTGACCAGTGAGAATCCCACACACAGTTTGTGGGAATACTGGGTTTAAGACATTCATTTTAATTCTCACTATGGAATTTCTTTACTTAGGAACATATGCCTGGGAACCATGAGGCCCCAGAACAGTAATCCACTACAGTGATGCACTAAAGAATTTTGTTTTCCATGTCTGATAGAATTATGTCTATGCCTTCCAACATGAAGCCCTTGCCAAGAGTGGGCAAACACTTATGGAAAGAAAGTGGGAGCTATTGGCTGAAATGTGGCCTCCAAACAAACATTTATTGATTTTGAATGTATTACTCATACACAACAAAAGTTTACATCTTGGACTCTCAGGTGAAATACTTTCTTCATTGCTCCTTCTTTCATTGCACTTTTCAATAACAAATCCAATGGAGTTTAGTTACGGAGTTTTCAGTTGTCATCTTAACATGTGATGCAATATATTCTCAGGTCTCAGTCCTGTAAATGGACTTTGCAACTATTTTATAAGAATAATTCTCAATGCCGGGCGTGGTGGCTCACACCTGTAATCCCAGCACTCAGGAGGCAGAGGCAGGTGGATTGCTGAGTTCGAGGCTTGCCTGGGCTACCTAGTGAGCTCAGAGCCAGCCTGAACTACAAAGCGAGACCTTGTCTCAAAAAAAAAAAAGAATTCTATAAGGCCAGAGATTTAGCTCAGTGGTTCTGTCACCTGCCTCACAAGCCCAAGGTCCTGAGTTCGATCCCATTGACCACATAGAATGCTGGCTGTGGTGACTCACGCCCACTAACAATCAATACCACATACCACAGTGCCGGGCGTGGTGGCTCATGCCTGTAATCCCAGCACTTGGGAGGCAGAGGCAGGAGGATTGCTGAGTTCCAGGCTTGCCTGGGCTACATAGTGAGTTCAGAGCCAGCCTGAACTACAAAGTGGGACCCTGTTTCAAAAAAAAAAAAAAAAAAAAGAATAACTCTCTAGTATACTCTATGAACCTCACTCAGCTTTACCATATCATACTTCACCACACCATTCCACACGATAGAGATTAAAATGAGTACTGTGTATGTTATTTTTATATTGAATTTTTCAATTATTCTTTTTAATTTCAAATATTTAATCAAGAAAAAGGTTACAAGATAGAGAAGGAGATCAGAAAGTGGAAAGACATCCCTTGATCCTGGGTATGGAGAACCAACATCGTCAAAATGGCTATACTTCCACAACTACTATACAGATTCAATGCAATTCCAATAGAAATTCCAACGCTATACTTCACAGAGTTAGAGAAAATAATACAAAAATTCATCTGGAACCACAAGAAACCTAGAATAGCAAAAGCAACTCAGCAACCACGACATGGCAGGAGGTATTACAATCCCTAGTTTAAAACTCTACTATAAAAGCTGCATGGTACTGGCAAAGTAACAGACACAAGTACTAGTGGAATAGATTAGAAGATCCAGAAACATCCCCAGATACACTAAGCTACCTTATCTTTGATAAAGGAGCCAAACACCCTCAATGGAGGAAAGACAGCCTCTTTAACAAATGGTGCTGGAAAAAAGTGGGCTTTAACCTGCCAAAAACTAAAGCTAGACCTATCTCTTTCACCATGCACAAAACTAAATTCACAATGGATATGAGACTTAAACATTAAAACAGAAACCATAAGCCTGCTGGAAAACAGGTTAGGCAAAACTCTTGGAGACACTGGCTTAGGCAGAGACTTTATGAATAAAACCTCTATAGCACAAGAACTAGCAGAATCAACAAATGGGATCTCATCCTACTGAAAAGGTTTTGAACAGCAAAAGAAGTCACTGGCACTGCTAAAAGACCACCAACAACATGGAAAAAAAAATCTTTACTAGCTGTTTATCAGACAAAGGGCTATTATCTACAATATATAAAGAACTTAAACAGATCAGCCTCCCCAAGTTCGAAGACCCAATTCAAAAAAGGGCATCTGAAATGAACAGACACTTCTCAGAGGCACAAGTCAAAGCAGCCAAGAAGCATATGAAGAAATGTTCAACATCACTGGTCATTCGAGAGATGCAAATGAAAACAACACTGAGATTTCATCTCACTCCACAAAGAATGGCCGTGATTATAAAATCAACCAACAATAAATGCTGGAGAGGCTGTGGGGAGAAAGGAACCCTTCCCCACTGTTGATGGGATTGTAGACTTGTGCAACCATTGTGGAGAACTGTGTGGAAATTTCTCAGAAAACTAGGACTAGGGGCCCTATTTGACCCTGCCATCCCCCTACTAGGAATATACCCAAAAGAATTTTAAAAAATCACATTGGAAAGACAGATGTACACCCTTGTTCATTGCAGCTCAGTTCATGATAGCTCAATCTTGGAAACAACCCAAATGCCCATCAACTGGAGAGTGGGTAGAGAAGATGTGTCTTTTTAAATATAAAATAGAGAATTATTCTGCCAGAGAGTATGACAAGATTGATTCATTTATGTGCAAATGGATACACCTGGAGTACACACTTATAAGTGACATAAATAGATCACAGATAGGCAAATACTGGATCTTTTCTTTGATATGAGCACCTGTAGATGCAAACGAGCTCTAGAAAGTATGACAGTTTTTGTAGAATAGGAAGTTTCCAAAGGAAATTTGGTGTGGGAATGTAATGAGGGGAAATAATAAATATGATTCTGAAAGAAAATAAAAGAGCATGTATATAGGGGGTGGGGAGGTGTGGGTGGGTAGGCATATGGGTAAAAATGAGAATTAACTTGTGTCGTATATTAGTACAAATTCCCCGATGTTATGTGTGATTGTGAGATGTATATAAATTGTACCAATAAAGAGTTTAAAAACAAAGAAAAAGGTTGTCTTCATTTATAATATGGCAAATCCTATGTCATATATGACCACAAATTTGATAATCTAGTTATACACTTTGGTAATAGGAAAAATATTCTAAAGAAGATAATGGATTTCATCAAGCAATTTTTTTTTGAGACAGGGTCTCGCTTTGTAGTTCAGGCTGGCCCTCAGCTCACTATGTATATCCCAGGCCAGCCTTGAACTCAGCAATCCTCCTGCCTCTGCCTCCCGAGTGCTGGGATTACAGGCATGAGCCACCACACCCAGCTCATCAAGCAAATTTTTATCAGATCAACTAGACCTAGCCTGCATGGAAAAATATAATAAAGAAAAGGAAATCACCAATGAGTATAAAAATATAGCACATAGTTATTTTGTGAGCTTGACATATGATGTAGAAAAACATACCTTAATTTATTGAAAATTTAGTAGTATGTTTTCAATTTAGACAAAGTAAAGGAAAATTAATCAGACTGTTATGGCTTGAGTTTAAATATCTCTGCAAAACCTCATGTCTTTATAGGTTGGATCTTCCAGATGTGGATAGATCCGAGTGTGTGATAAGTAGAATTGCTTCATGGTGAAATGCTAGGCTCAAGGGAACTAGAATTAAGGGAGTGTGCCCTAAATAATTTGCCTTATGTACTTTGGATAAAATAAAAGGGGCAAAAAGATCCTGTTAAAGTCCTTGGCTGCTTTTTCTGTTTTCTGTGTGCAGTGAACTGTCTCTCCTCTGTGACATCCCTCTGTTGTGTGCCACTCTGCCTTGGAGCCAGCCAACTATGGACTGATACCTTTATAAACTTTGAGCTAAATAATCCCTTTCCTCCTTTCTGATATTTTGTCTCAATAATTGGAGAAAAGTAACTAAGACACAGATTAGTGATGTTTACCATGATAGGAAAGTTGTGAAAACAGTTTATATAACCAACCCATATATTTTCTTTCCTATTGTGTTGGAATAAAGGAAAAAAATCACTAATTAGTAACATTATACTTTCCTGAGAGGCAATATGTTGAGGTCAATGATTAATTATATTTGGGAACAAACTTCAAAACACTTCATTTCTTTCATTTTTATCAGGTTATGGATGCTGAAAAGACTGTATATCAACCTCCATTTAAAGTACTAAATATCCAGGAAAGAGTTCTATGGGGAAACTACAACCTAGTAATTCTTCTCAAGATAATAAATTCATCTAAAATGGAGACAATGATAAAATATATTTGTATATATATATATATATATATATATATACATGTCTGTGTCTATATACATGTATATTTATATGATTATAGCTAATTTTATTTTCCCTTTATTGAATTTATAGAATATTTTAAGTAGACATTATGATAACATTTACCACTGGTAGCTAATTTTATTTACACAGAGGGTGATGGTGCTAACTAAAACTCCATGTACCCCATAAAATAGCTCTGAGATTCCATAATACTGAGATTTGCTTCATATCCTTAAGAACACAATTCTTGGATATAAATACATTCACTTAGGCCTTATTTTACCAAAGGGTTCTGAAGTATCTAAAAACTATGAAGGAATATTTTTGTCTTTAGAAGCAAGCATTTATGTAATACTCTAAAAGTTCTACATGAATTGGCTTATAGATAAATACTCAAAATACTTCAAATGCTTGTGGTTCATATAGCTTAATAGCAGGCAAATTTAAATTAGCTGGTAAGAGTAAAATGTTTTTAAAGTTGGTAACATATTTCCATACATATTCTTAGGTAACCAAGGAAATAAGCAAAACTCAGTTTTACAAATTCAGTGTCTATTATTACCTGTATATCATAACAGTGTTTCTTGGTCAAAAGTAATATACATGTAGATTTATATAAGTTTTATCTGTTATGATGGGTGATATAAAGTAATTGGTTTTGGTTATAATTAAAAGGTTAAGTTTTCTATGTTTAAGATAATACAATTTTCTAAAATTATAGAGATGTGATTGGTGATGCTTACAGAGCTAAATTTAAAAGTGAAGATTTTATATTTTACTAAAATAAATTTCTAGTGTTAACATTAAGCTTTAGTTACTAAAAGGTGAGGTTTAAGAGTTAAAAAGATTACTTGAATTTTAACCTACAAAATGTGTTAAATTAGTTCATGAATAGTTAAATAAAAACTAATATCTTAATTTATGGCATAACATATTTGGGCATATATGTGCATACCTTAAAAAACTCTGGCTGGGCATGGTGGCTCACACCTGTCATCCCAGCACTCGGGAGGCAGAGACAGGAGGATTGCTGAGTTCAAGGCTTGCCTGGGCTACATAGTGAGCCTAGAGCCAGCCTGAACTACAAAGCGAGACCCTGTCTCAAAAAAAACATAAATAAAAAAATAAACTCTGCCTTGAGTCTGAGATTTAAAGTTAAGTTTAGAGTTAAGACTACGTAATTTCATTTCACACAAAGTAATTAATAGATGCTATCTTTCATACAATATCTTTAGACCTTCAATATATAAAATTATGAAAATTTGACATTTGTTTAAATTTGTTCCTGATATTAAAATATGACCTACATCTACTGGCCTGGATTCCACAACTATTTTGCTATTATATAAATGAGATACTCTTATATATTGTTCAATAAGTCTATTTGATGTTATTAACACTGTTTCTAAAACTTAGAGCTATGTCTTAAATTCTTGTCAATACAGTTACACATTATAAAGCTGCTAAAGCAATCTAAAAGTTGTCTTAAAATAAGAAACCAAATATTTGTAAAGATTTCTATATAGCTGTGGTGTTAATTGCTACTAACCTCATCGTGTATGAAGTTTTACATTTGTGCATCTCAAATGTGCAAGGCTTCAAGGATACAGAGCTGAAAATACTTCTTATCACACTGATGACTTAAGGTGATAAATTCTTTGTTAAGCTCAAGCATCTGGCTTTCCCTCACTTGGCTAAAAAATTCCTCCTTTCCTTGATCACTAGTGTCATTAGTAACTTTTAGTGCCTTTTTTTCACCCCCAGTGATATATGAATCATATTTTCTTTTGGCCAAACCACATTAATAGGGCCCACCATCAGGTCTTTATAAATTCTGCTGGAGCCCTGGCTTCCTCTGTATCTATCAAACACCTACCAAAACCCCAGTATTTCCATGTGTTCTCATCTAAATGTGTTATAAGAGAGAGCTGAGATTTGGAGGAGACTTCATGGTGTCCACTAGTCTCTTCATTACTCATCTTGCAATATCTAATCCTGGAAAATTGGGGATCCCTTAATCCAATGGTGTTACAGTGGTATTCAGCCTGGAAATATAGTTTACCTTTTCACTGGCAACTTGCCCTTACGGAATTCTGGCCATGCTGGACCTTTATGACATTTTCCAGAACCTATTTATTTTTTCTTTTGGTTTCTTTTCTCACATTCTGAGAATTGGCAGCTAAACATATAGATAAATTTGTATGGATGGTTATGATCATGTTATGATCTGTATTCCCTACCAATAAATTTTAGTCCTCACTGAGAAGGTATTTACTTTAACGTTTACATTTCATCAATTTCTTGGTACTAATCTTTTAAGTTTCTCTATATTAACCTTGCCTGAAAATCCCAGATGGCTCAATCCATGTGTCAGTACTAATAACGATATTAATCTAGTGATAATATTAAAGAGTATATTGCTCAAATTATAGTGCACAGACTAAGGGCTAAGGCCTATCTTCCAAGCAATCTTACAATCTTTCAATTGGGTGGGGAAGTCTGCTCTTGGACAAATTATCTCAAGCCTTTGCACATCTCAGACAAGAGCAGTTTGGGAACAATACAGTAGCCACATTGCTGGCACATACTGCCACCACAGCACATTGCCCTAATCCCCTCCATCCAAACTGACCCTACCATACATGACTATTTTCAAAATGTTACTCACAAGCTTTAACTCAAGCCTATATTAATAAGGAAATTTTATGAAGACATGATGCCCTTGAGGCAGCTGTTGGATGGTTTAGCACACATCAACAAGCTCTTTGGACCATAGGAGGTTCACTGTGATGCTGGTTACCATTCCAGGAGCAACCCTGCAATTCCACCTGGAGGACACACTAATAAGTGAAATAAATAGATTACAGATATGCAAATACTGGATCTTTTCTTTGATATGAGCACCTGTAGATGGAAATGAGTTCTAGACTGTATGATAGTTTATGTAAAATAGGCAATTTCCAAAGAGAATTTGGTGTTATAACATAATGAGGGGAAGGAATAAATGATTCCAAAAAAATAAAGGAGCATGTATATAGGGGGTGCGTGGGTACGGATGTGGGTAAAAATGAGAATTAACTTGTGTCATATACTGGTACAAATTCCCCAATGTTGTGTGTGATTGTGAGTTGTATATAAAATGTACCAATAAATAATTCAATTTTTAAAAAATGCCAATAAACACCTTTATAGCCAGCATATCCAATTCCAGGTTACTGATCACATCAGATATCAGGGCTCCTCATTTCAGTTAATGGCAACTGATTCTTGGTTAATTAACTTAAAATTTTTGAAATCAACATTGGCACTTCTTTCTCTCATAATTTACATCCAATATGTCAGCATATCGAGTTGACTGTATCTTCAAAACATATGCAGAATTTGTTCACTTTTGCACACTATTTTGTGAACCAGGTCCAAGCCACTATTAATACTCATTTGAATTATTGCAATATAGCCTTAACTGTGTACCTTTTTTCAACTTTAGTAAGTCTATGGTTTATCCCAATAGAATGCATCATGTTTTTCTTGTAGATAAAAGTAGGATTATATTGCTCCTCTTCTAAAGCAATAAATGAAGAAGAGAAAGGAGAGAATGGATGGAGGGAAAGAGAGAGAGGAAAGAAGGAAAGAAAACATTCTCTGGGGTTGACATGATCTGAGCCTCCCTTGCCCTCTTGTTTCATCTCCTGCTTTTCTCTTCCTCAGAACACCACAGCCACATCACCCTTATTATTCTTAGAACACACTTACCTTAAATGCATTGCCTTTTCTGAAATTTACTTTCTCTGCTTTAGGTACCTTCCTCTCTCACTCCATCATGCCTTCCAGGTCTCTGCTCAAATATCTCTTTTTTAGTGTAAAGTTTCCCAATGGTATTATTTATTTAATTACTTAATTACTCATTCATTCATTCATTTTGTGGTGCCAGGAACTGAACTTGGGCCCTTGTGCTTGAAAGGTTGGCATCATATCACTTGAGCTAAATCTCCAACTCTGTATTGTTTTTAAAGAGGGATATCACACTTGCACAGCTTAGTACTCTCCTACTTTCTCAGCTCTACTTTTCCCATTATATTTCCTATTATTTCATGCACTGGATATATTACTTGTGTCTGGAAGCTCTATGAAGGCAAGAACAGAAAAAATGATATTTTGTTTGCTAATGTCTCCCTTTTGTCTCACTCGGTACCTAATACACAATAGACACGTTAAAGAGCTAAGTGTGTCAACATTACCAGTTCCTCTAGTGTAGAGAAAAGGAGAAAATAAGTTAGAGAGTCAAACAAGGGGTCGGTCATTATTTAGTCAACTCAGTATGGAAGTTCCCCAAGGTGCCACAGTTTGTCTATTGAAGCACGAACTGTGTCCCGCTTCCCTTGCTCACAGGCTTTACTGCTGTGCATGCGCTTGTCTGTAGATGTTTGAAGTTACAGAGCTAAGTTCAGGTGAGTAACTTTCCATTTGTTTTGTATATAGCTCAAAGCAGATTTCTTAACCTTTGCACATTAGTTTTCTTAGCTGAGGAAATGAAATTAATAATAAAATTTGCTTCCTTGGAAAATATGAAGACCAAATGAAACAGCTAATTATTTCTTTCAAGGCAGGTGGCATAAAACTCGGCTACAGAGTTTGAGAAATGTTTATTTTCTCAAATAGCAAAGTGTTTGGTGTCATCTCGCTCACACTGGTAAAAGAATAACTAAATAAGTATGGATCTAAAGTTTTGCACTGAAGTAAACACACAAAAGTACAAATGGGTTCCAGCTAATGGGGAAAGGAAGTAAAGTTGGAATTTCTTTTTCCACCTTACATACCACAATTTTAAAATTTTGAGCTCCAACTTTGTCATCCACTATGTTATGGGTACTATTATGTCACAAATAGGTGAGTTGTGCACCTTCAAGTGATTGCCTTTGGGTATAAATCCTGAAACAGGATGGCTAGGAATAGAAACTTGTTGAATATTGGGGTCCTGTCTCTACTTTAGCATCAGCACTTGATCAGTGCAGCCATTCTACTCAGAATCAAGGGAGGTGTGACATTATCATCCCTATTTTTTTTCTCATGTAAGGGATTTTGTCAAAAGCATTGTTGAAAATTCTCTGCCACAGAACTTCCCTGGTCAGCTTCTTGATCCTGAGCTCAACGTACCTTTACCTCATCGTATTATCTTTCATTCTGGTTTCCTGTATTTTGTTTTGAGCCAGGAATTTACTTTACACATTTCATATATGCAACAGTCTCTTCCTTTTCCAAGAAAAACAGCCCATATGTTGCACTTCTCTGCAGAACCTCTCTTATTTTTCAAAATTTTAACTTGCAGTGAATGCAGATGTGAGAAACTGTTTGCATCACCAGGCTTGTGCTTTCCTGCAAGCTCCTCCATGAGTCAGCTGGTCTACATCCTGTCCCTCCTGAATGGTTTTTATTCTTCTTTGAACATGTTTGCAGTTCACAAGAGTTACATTTCTTATGAGGGGTTGGTACATTTCTATAGCCCACCTTAAATTTTACATTCATTCATTTCGCCTCGTACCAGCTGCTGGTTCCCTTCTCATTTGCAGAAGATCTATCTCCCTGTTTCCTATGATGTCTCTATTTTGTTCTTTAATTTATTTGTGCTTTGATTTTCTTACATGAAAGAAACTATGTGATATTTAAACTTGAGTACTTGGTTCATTTACTTAAATATACATCCTCAAAGTGCATCCGTTTCACTATAAGTGACTCAACTTTATTCTTTTGTTTTGTTTTGTTTTTGTTTTTGAGACAGGGTCTTGCTTTGTAGTTCAGGCTGGCTCTGAGCTCACTATGTAGCCCAGGCAAGCCTGGAACTCAGCAATCCTCCTGTCTCTGCCTCCCAAGTGCTGGGATTACAGGCGTGAGCCACCACACCCGGCTCAATTTTATTCTTTATAGTGGGATAACACTCCACTGTGTAGAAATACATTTTGTCTATCCATTCACTCTTGATGAACATATAGGACATTTCCAAGGTTTAGTCACTATGAGTTGTGGTGCTGGATATTTTATTCACTACCATCATGGTACTTATTCATAATAGTATACTTTTATTTCAAATACTAGTCTAATATCACCAGCTATCCAGTAAATCCTTCTAGGAGGATGTTCTATCAGCCATTATGATTATCATTTTCAGGCTGGCTCTTAACTCACCATGTAGCCCAAACTATTCTCAAACTCACGGAAATCTTGCCTCTGCCTCCTGAGTGCTGGGATTACAGGTGTAAGCCACCATGCTCCACATTCTATTATGTGATACCAAGGAACAAACTTGGGACCTTGCACTTGCCAGGCAGGTGCTGGAACCACTGAGCTAAATTCCCCATCCCATCAGAGAACTTTTTAAAAGATACTAGAATATTTTTTAGAAATTCAGGTGACTCCAGTTTATTGTCTGACTCCAGTGCTTAAATGGCATGGCAGAACTGTATGAAAGACAAAATCTGCTAATATGGCAGTCAGGAAGTACAGCATGAGGGAAGTAGGAAAGAACAAATGAATAAAACTGCCTAGGTCATGCCCTTAGTGACCAACCTCTTCAAACTTGCACCACCTTCTAACAGCACATTCAGCTATGAGCTCATCATAAATATAGTGCCCCCTTTAACCCAATCATGTTCCAACATCAACCTCTAAATATCTGAAAATTTGGGGAGATATTTTAGGTCTACGCCATAGCAACTGGTCTCTTTTATTTACATTGGTACAAGTTACATTTTGGCTCATTCATAGAAATTGCTTTTAGCACACCAAATGTCTTTCTGTTACACATCAGCAAAATGTACTCTACAGATCATTAAAATGTCAGCATTTCTTTGCTTCAAAATGAATCTTTAGGTTCCTCCTCTGTGCACTGAGAGTGTTCTCTTTTGCTTTGTCCATGGATATCTTTAATGACAGAATCAGTGAGAGTGAATGTACAGTATGAAGATTGCTTTTATCCTGTGCAGACATAATCTCTTCAGTTTTATCAGAATTTTCCAATAGATTACAAATTTACATTCTAATTGTAAAGAGAAAGTTTTAGGACTGCTAAACTTCTATATAGAATACAGCAGGAGAGACAAAATATTCTGTGAAGGACTTTCAAGCACAGTGTGTTCAAATTTCTATTCATAAAGGTTTGTCCAAAAATAAATATATCTCCTTTAAAAATAAATATATAAATATATTCCCCCCAAATAAACAGAAGCTGTTTACACATAAACATACACCAAAAGTCTTAGAAAATAGAAAGTATGGACTATCATGGAAGATGCAATAATTATTTCATGATTAATGAAACAAAAAGCCCTTAGGAAAACTTCACAATAATACATAAATTGAAATTTTGACTCAAAAGAAGATAAATGAATTCTACCAAAAACATTTTTAAATGTGTATGTCAATAGTAAAGTATGTGAATATTTCAGATTTTGTCTCTTCTTTTGTAATGTATCCAAAGCTAAACAAGTTTGTGGTGGTCACAATGAGATTCCAGTTAAGCTTCTACTATACATTAAAAAAAAGTAAAATGTTCTTTGATGTTGTCCCAGAGCTTGGTAACTGATATCATCTCTTCTTTCCTCCATCTTCCAGCCCCTATAATTAAA
>PVIC010016691.1:0-33714 GCA_004025085.1 Thryonomys swinderianus | reverse complement strand
TTTTTTTTTTTTTTTTTTTTTTTTTTTTGCTTTTTGGAGACAGGGTCTCACTTTGTAGTTCAGGCTGGCCCTGAGCTCACTATGGTGCCCAGGCAAGCCGCCGCAAACTCAGCAATCCTCCTGTCTCTGCCTCCCGAGTGCTGGGATTACAGGCATGAGCCACCACGCCCGGCATTGTGGTATGCGGTGTTGATTGTTGATGGGCGTGTCTCCATGCCCAGCATTATATGTGGTTACCGGGGATTGAACTCAGGACCTTGCGCTTGCGAGGCAGGCGCCGGAACCACTGAGCTAACCCTCCGGCCCTGGAAACAATTATTATGAATATTTGATTCATCAGACTTTTGTTTAAAAGCTCTATTTTTTAAAACTTTCCATAATTTTATGATTAAATTTTTGCCACTACTAAGGTCAAGAATATTTGTGTGCTGATATCTCTGACTTTTTGTTTGTTTGTTTGTTTGTTTTTTTGAGGCAGGGTCTAGCTTTGTAGTTGACGCTGGCCCTGAGCTCAGTATGGAGCCCAGCCAAGCCTGGAACTCAGCAATCCTCCTGCCTCTGCCTCCCAAGTGCTGGGGTGACAGGTGTGAGCCACCACACACTGCTCTCTAACTTTTTATATGTTTCATTTTGGCTGGTGTGACAAAACACTACTTTCACCCCTGTAAGAGCCATGGCCAAGTTTTTCCTGAAAACTCTTTTGAGTTATTTTTGGGCATAGTTCTTTCCTCAGCCTCAGATAATTTCCTCACACGCATGCGCTGGTCGATTTTCACCTCAACACCTACGAAGCGCTCCTGCAGACCCTGTGGGATTCTCTTCATGAGATCTCTGTCTCATGTGGGGCCTCATGAGTTTCAGGCACCTGGGACTCGTCTCTGCCTGAGTTCCCCTCCTTATGTCATGGCCCGGAAACCTTCACGCTGTGAGCTGGGCAGTTGCAGGATCCCTGCCATTTGTGTTCCACCATTCAGAGCTCTCTTTCTTTTCCTAGTGCTTGTGGACATGAATATGCTTTTCCTCCTAACAATGTTTTTTGTCAAAATTAGCAATCATGAATTGATAGAATGTTTTCTTTGTAATCATTGTAGTCGGAAAAGCACGAGTTCCTCATATTCAGGTAAACTAGCCATCCTTCCTATTGCTGAGCCAAATTCCCAATGTGCACAGTTTAAAGGAGCAGTTTCCTGACTCAGAGATTCAGAAGACTCACCTCATGATCCGTTGCTGCTGTGACAGGAACACCGTGGCAGAAAGATGTGGGGAGAAGTTACTTAGGTCATGGAGCTGGCAAGCAGACCTGGGGACAGCACGGAGCAAGGACACACCTCCAAAACCCACCCAGGTCCACTCAGAAGTGTGTTTAGTTAATTGGCTAAGCATCTCTAAAGCCTACCAAGTTGACAGTCTAGTTTCTGTCATAGCGTCTAAATCCCCTTTTCTGTTCTCTGATGGAAGGTCACAGTCAAGGTCAAGGACCTGACTTTGTACACAAAACATCCTCTTGGGGACACAGTCATCATTCTTTTACATTCCCACTAATTGCTACATGTGTGAATATGGATAAGGGAATTTTTAGTCTCAGTTTATTCATCCACAGAGCAGAACTTATAACCTCTACTTCAGAGTAATGCCATAAAAATAAAATTAGACATTATGTCCAATATTTATTATATCTTCTAAGTAAATGGTAGTTATGATCTTGTTAAATTCTTATGGTGGAAGTTTCTGGACAGAAAGGGTCATGTTACATTTCTCTGCGTTTCCCATACCTCCTAAGAAAGTAGACAGTAGAGGTGGGCTGATTGATTGCAGTGGCATTTGAGTACTTCTCAAGATAATTAAGAAATAAAATTAAAGTTAATGAAACGGCCTCAAATGAGTAGATTTCATGTGTCGTTGAGCAGTTGTGCTCATTGAGCAGTTACGTGACTCACTGAAGGAGAAAACAGACCCCTCTCTACTCTATTCCACTTTAAAGGCAGTGTATGTTCAACCCGTTGATTTTCAATATTCATCAGAGTCTCATATCAAATTAGTTTCACCTACTTCTTGTTCTTTCTTAAGCAACAAAATCACCCTGATGTAGTCACATGTTTGTAATGGATATTCCTGCTAAGTTCTAATTAAATGTGCAATGGCCCCTGTTGAGGTCAACAGTTCTCCTTAACCATATTTTCCAAAATGACATCTTGGGAGAACTGACAACTCAAGTAAGGAAGAGAAATTTTAGCCCAGTGCATCCTGTTTCAAGATGCTGCCCCTCAAATACAAACATGTTATGCCTCCCTTGCAATTTTCAGACACCAATTTTAAGATCTTTTCTACCTTAGACATCACCTCCACTTAAATTTAGAGAAATATTAGAGCTCACTTATCCTGAGTGTTTCAAGTTATCCTCTTTAATGATACAGTCGGGAGGCATTTGGGGAGATTATAGAAAACTATATGTATAATTAGCCCAAAGTGGACCAAAGCAGTGATTGCAACCACATTAAGAAAGTACTTTAATAAATACCATTTTATGTCAGAAGTTTCTTAAGCATCATTTGAAAACTATGTACAAAATAATACATAAACAAAAAGACTTCTTTTGTGGTGCTGGGGATCAGATCAGGGCCTTGGATGTGTTATACAAGAGCTAACCGACAGAACTATGCCCTTACTTTGGACACAATGTTTAAAATTCATTTAATTTTCAATGACATATTTTAAGTCCAAATAACATTAGAAATTTATTTTAGGGGCCGGAGGGTTAGCTCAGTGGTTCCGGCGCCGGCCTCACAAGCGCAAGGACCTGAGTTCGATCCCCGGTAACCACATATAATGCTGGGCATGGAGACACGCCCACCAGCAATCAACACCGCATACCACAATGCCGGACGTGGTGGCTCACGCCTGTCATCCCAGCACTCGGGAGGCAGAGACAGGAGGATTGCTGAGTTCGCGGTGGCTTGCCTGGGCACCATAGTGAACTCAGGGCCAGCCTGAACTACAAAGCGAGACCCTGTCTCAAAAGCAAAAAAAAAAAAAAGAAATTTATTTTAAAGTCACAATGTTTATGTTTATTTGAAAAACTACAAGAAAAAAATTTAACATTTAATTAATTTAGGGGGTATTTCCCCCACTGGAGAAGTTATCAGTTTTGAAAAATGAATATAAGATTTATATATATAGGGCCAGAGGGTTAGCTCAGTGGTTCCGGCGCCTGCCTCGCAAGTGCAAGGTCCTGAGTTTGATCCCCGGAAACCACATACAATGCTGGGCGTGGAGACTCACGCCCACCAGCAATCAATACCACATACCACAGTGCCGGGCATGGTGGCTCATGCCTGTAATCCCAGCACTCAGGAGGCCGAGACAGGAGGATTGCTGAGTTTGAGGCTTGCCTGAGCCACATAGTGAGCTCAGGGCCAGCCTGAACTACAAAGCAAGTCCCTGCCTAAAAAAAAAAAAAAAAAAAAAAGATTTATATATAAAATATATTATCTTGAAAATAATTGGCAAAGTAATTAACAGACAACAAATATATACAAAGAGAATATTCTGTAAGAAATATGTGACTCAAATGATTTGCATGATTAGTATTTTAGAGAAGCAAATAAGATATTGATGTATAGTTTAGTGATTAAAAACATTTATACAGAAGCAGATTTCCCTGGTTTAGATTCAATATTCAATATTCCCAACAATTTCTGGGGCCTTATGCTTCTTTTTCAAATTTTTCTGCACCCTTTTTATTGTGGAAATGGAGTTAATGATAATAATACCCTCTTCATTTGGTTGAAGTCAATTACCATTTCAAAAGAACCTTGAAGAAGGACTAGAACATAATAAACACTGATAAAATATGGTTAGTGCCAAATGTCCAATTCTTAAAAAAAAAAGAAATCACTTTTTACCTTATAAGGATATGTTTATATTTCTCATGAAAATAATTAAATGCATCAATAGATAGGTAAGTGGTCTTAATTTCAGGAAAAGATAAAAATATTTAACAAAGTGACTGGAAATGTGAAAAGCATACCTACAAAAGTGAGGGATTTGGGTAGCAATTAAAGGCACAGACCTGGGAATCTGACAGACTGAGTATGAAATACAACTCTGATTTTCATTAGCAGGTATCATTGGTCAATCTCAACTGCATCCCTCTAAGCTTGTCCCTAAATCCATAAAATGACAGTAATAATGGTTAACTCATCATCAAATTATTATGATAGTAAAACCCAGCAATTTAGTTTTTCTGGTACATAAAAAGAGAGCAAGTATTCTATGTCTTAGTCCCTTTGGGATGCTGTTACAAAACACTTCTGCCACAGACCAGCTGTCTAATAAACAATAGAAATTTACCTCTTACAGTTCTGAGGACCAAATACCAAATAAAAGCCTCAGGTCGAGTCTTCTCAGAACCTCACACAGAAGAAAGGGCAAAGGGTGTCTCTGAGGTCTTTCTGGAATCTTCTTTTGTAAAGCTGTAATTATTTTATCTTTATTGGTACATTGTTTATACATATCATGATCACACTCAATATCAGAAATTTGTACTAGTATATGACACAATTTAATTCTCATTTTTTCCCATTCCCCTACCCACCCCACAACCCCCATCCCCTAAATACAGAAGCTTGGTTTCCCATTTTTTATTACCATCACATTTTTTCTTTACCCCTCATTACTCACCCCTCCACATTTCCCTTTTAATATTTTCTATTTCACAATATTTATCATACATTCTAGAACTCACTAACATCTTCAGTCTCTCATACCAGAGAACAGGTATGATATTTACACATCTGTGGCCTATTTGTTTTACTTATGAGTATGTCCTGAAGGTGCACCAATTTGAGTATGAATGTCTCAAACTTATTATTATTTAAAGCAGAGTAATACTCCATTTTCTTAAAAAAAAAAAGAAAAGAAAGAAAAGAAAACACAGGCCAGAGATTTAGCTCAGTGGTTTCAGTGCCTGCCTCACAAGCACAAGGTCCTGAGCTCAATCCTAGTAACCACATACAACAATGCTTTGCGTGGTGACTCATGCCTGTAATCCCAGCAATTGGGAGGCAGAGACAGGAGGATTGCTGAGTTCAAGGCTTGCCTGGGCTACATAGTGAGCTCAGGGCCAGCTTGAACAACAAAGTGAGATCCTATCTCAAAACAAAACAAAACAAAACAAACCTTCTTTATGTAGTCTCCAGTTGATGGACATTTGGGTTGTTTCCAAGACTGAGCTATTACAAACTGAGCTGCTATGAACATGGGTGCACATATGTCACTATGATATGATTATTTTAATTCTTTTGTGTATATTCCTAGCAGGGCAATAGCAGGGTCAAATGGGACCTCTAATCCTAGTTTTTTTTAGGAAACTCCACACTGACTTCTATAGAGGTTGAACCAGTCTACATTCTCAACAACAATGGAGAAGGATTCCTTTTTCTCTACAGACTCGCCAGCATTAGTTGATGGCTAATTTTGAGATAGCAGCCATTCTTTGTGTAGTGAAATCTTAGTGTTGTTTTCATCTGCATCTCTCGAATGACCAGCGATGTTGAACATTTCTTCATATGATCCTTGGTTAAAACTGTAATTTCATCCCCTAATGAAAAGAATAATATCAACACCTTCGGAGTGTGAATTGCAACTCAGAATTTCGAGGGGACACAGGCATTCAAATCATAGTAATTCAAATATAATATGGATTGCATTTATAATGTAGATATTTGTTGGGTTTGATCTCTGCCCTCAAAACATTGAATGATATTGTACCAGTAGGTTTCATTCTCAAAATGACAATGAACACAAAGTAACCACTGTGTTGTGCTAAATTAACAGCCAAAACTGAAACTGGTCTAAAAGTGTAATTTACTTGGGTTTTGAAGAATTTTTTCTTGTGTGAACCTATCTCCCATTTCCTTGTCCATTTCTGGAGGAAGGGAAGAGTATGGAGAAACATAGAAATAAGAGAAAATATCAATAACCCAGAATGCTTACTCTGGTTTATTTTATTGAGAGGTATAGGCCAAACTATACAAATAATTCTATAGTTTGTGAAAATGCTGTTATAAACTATACCACAACCTAGATTGTATAACAGATATACATGGGCTTTACAACAGTGGAAGAAAGATGTGGGAGGGACTATTCAGGACCATGGCTGCCTGAACACAGATCCCCTTCCCCGGGTCCCGGGATTGTTCCAAATTGCCACTCTAGTGACCACACATGGCTCAGAAATAAGAAGCTCTGAGTTTAAAGAAATTCTCCTGATAAGTGATGCCATGATGCTCCCTCCTCTCTGGATGGACAGAAATGCTTACCAGCTGCACTAGGGATGCTGGACAGGTTTCAGAAAGCAGACCATCCGGGAAAGACCCAATCCTCCCTGTCCCTTAGGCTGATACAGAGCCAGGAGCTTAGGAAACAGAAATTCTCCTCAGTACCTTGCCAGTGACACTGACAAACTTTTGTGCATATACAGCCATCCACAAGGGGGTTGTTCCCACCAACTGTGGGACTCATGCAGTTTAGCAGTTTCTAGCAATTAGATTTCACGTTCACCGAGTTTACAAAAAACAAAAACAGACAAACAAACCAGCCACTTATGAGCCTCCAGTATCTCAATTATAGTCTTGTTAGCAGACAGAAGTCACCTTGATTATTGTAACAGGGAGGACCTTAAATAAAGGATGATTCATGATACTCAGAAGCACTGTTTTTTTTTTTTGTTGTTTTGTTTTTTTGAGACAGGGTCTCTCTTTGTAGTTCAGGCTGGTTCTGAGCTCACTATGTAGCCCAGGCAAGCCTGGAACTCAGCAACCCTCCAGTCTCTGCCTCCCGAGTGCTGGGATTACAGGCATGAGCCACCACACCCGGCACAGTGGTATGTGGTATTGACTGTTGGTGGGCATGAGTCTCCACGCCCAGCATTGTATGTGGTAAGCGGGGATTGAACTCAAGACCTTGCGCTTGCGAGGCAGGCGCCGGAACCACTGAGCTAACCCTCTAGCCCAGAAGTACTGTTATTTAAGTAACTGACAAAGCAAGAAGAGGAGGAATCATGGAGGAAATAAGCATAGATTTCGGGTGCTGTCCTGATGGCCGAGGGAAAGAGAAAGGGCCTAGATGTAGGAAAACGTGGCTCCTCAGAGCTGAAATTCAGAGTCCTGAGGAAGTTGCAGTGGCCCTGCAGGCCTGGCCAGGACGGCTCCGATCTGAAGGGGAGGGTGGGGGGCATGAGAACTTCACCTTCTGAAGAAGGGACGTCAGTTTGGTGCTGGGGCCCCTGAGGCAGGCGACAAAGCTGGTCTTTTGAGAGTTCAAAGACTGCAAACAGGATTCACCTGCTGCTGGGGTCAGCGCGGTGCCTACCAGGGTGAGGAAATGTTGCTCCGTTGACTTGTGAAAAAGAAATCATTAGGAAGTAACAGGAGGCACACAGAGAACAGGAAATAGCTGTGAGTCCTCTCTCCTCGCTCACTGTCTCTCCCTCTAATGACAAAACCTAAGAAGCAGCCGACAGAGTGGAAATGAAATCTGATTCAAAGTATTAGCATCACAGATTCTAATAGTGATGGATAGTATTAGAACTGAAATAAAATGAACAACTAATACAGTCAGAAAAATATAAATGATGCCAAAAAATCACCCCAAGAACATATGAAAGGACAAATGGAAATGAAAGAAAATGGAAAAAAAAAACTTGATTCAATCATAGATGAAAGAAATGTCCTGCAAATTGAAAAGGGGTGGGGGGTGGGGTAAAGGATTTTCTAAACAAATGAATCAGCAAATAATTAAAAAGCAAATATCAGCCATTGAGCTATAAATCGGTGACATGAGAAATCAAGGGAAGCAAATGCTACAAAGCACAGGGCAAAATAGAAACCTTCAAAATATAAGGGATGCAAGAAAGGTACTGTATTAGGATTTCTACATGAAGTAAAATGGACGAATGGAGAAGAAACAAACCAAAACTAGAAGACTGAGACTTTCAGAGTACCAGGATGCATGAATAGTATAACGTAGGAATGAAAGTGACCGATTTAGTGTGAAAAATAACATTTAACATCAAATGTGAAAAATAACATTTGTTGGGCAGGGGGGGTTAGCTCAGTGGTTCCGGCGCCTGCCTCGCAAGCGCAAGGTCCTGGGTTCGATCCCCTGTAACCACATACAATGCTGGGCGTGGAGACTCACGCCCACCAGCAATCAATACCACACACCACAGCACTGGGCGTGGTGGCTCATGCCTGTCATCCCAGCACTCCGGAGGCAGAGACAGGAGGATTGCTGAGTTCAAAGCTTGCCTAGGCTACATAGTGAGCTCAGAGCCAGCCTGAACTACAAAGCAAGACCCTGTCTCCAAAAAAAAAAAAAAAAAAATGTTACATATGTTAACATATGTTAATATATGTTAAAAATAACATTTAACATAGAAATGCAATCTACAATGTATTTAAATTACTGTGATTTGAATGTCTGTGTCCTCCAAATTCTTCACAGAAACGTCTTGAACAAATATCTAACTTTGTTACCTCTCTGCCCAAAATCTTCAAATGTTTTTCCAACCTTATTCACCACTGTTTAGTTTTTAAATTGTGTACAAACAGGAACATGGTCATTGGATTCCCTGCTGTGTTCAGGACTATAAATAAGTGAATTGGAAGGAAGAGACTATTTATTCACCTTTGTCTGTTTCTGAGTTCATTATGCCAATGAAAACATTTTCGATTCTGTTTTAACTTTTTGCACTAGGTTTGTTTACATGTGCTAAGAGATAGATGCCTGCTTGTTTAGATGGACTGTACAAAAAAAAAACAGAATAATTCAAGATTTTATGAATGAAAATTTTAGGAAATTATATTGAATTTATATATGGAACTTGGAGAGAAATACTAAATAGCATAAGAAAATAAAAGTGAATAAAAGAATGTAGCTCAGTAGCTCAGGCCACCTGCATGGTGATTTATAAAGGGTGAAAGACAAAATCATAAAAAGTAACTATGCATTTTCCATTGCCATTTGTACTTTAGTTTATTTTCTTCAGGAAGTATGTATATATACCTACTACTTTGAATAACTTCTTCACCATTCAATCAAAATAATAGCAACCAGTAGACAATCTATCATTTAAAATAGGCAGCCACTGATATATATTCTGTAAGTTGGCTTTAATTTTTTTTATAACTTCTAGACCAGTTGCATAGGGTATATGTTCACCTGCTTCTTATTTTAATTTTTGTACATAACTGCCTTCAAGAAAATATAAACAAATGGTAAAATCCATAATTATAACCTTGTTAACATTCCAAAATATTGTTCAGATATCTTTTTAAGCTTATTATTACATAAATGAATTATGAATGAATGGATGATGCAGAGTAAATAAAATAATAAGGAAGTAAATAAACTAATAAGGGAATAACTATTATAGTGAAGGAAGAAAATCCATATGTCTGTGTATGTCTTGAAAGCTACTTTTTTGTTCAATAATACATTGCTGAGCATTATCTTTTAATGCCACTGAATGTAGAAATACAGTATTATTGGGATAAATTCTTAAAGGGGAAAGAACTACATGTATTTCCTAATCTGCACTCCAGGTACCTAATGATGTGAATCTGATTCTGATTTGTTACAAAGAAAATATGTGATGCTTTAAGGGTGTGTTTTATAATGTTAAATACATAAACTACTCAAAATTCCAAATATTTCCAGTGTTTTCATTGAAATTATAGCCCAAGAGTCAAAAACGTCCAGATTCTAAATGTTTTAGGTTTTGTCAGCCAAGTAGTCTCTGGGTGACATTTTGACTCTGCTATTGCAGTCCAAGAGCAGCCACACACAACAGTTAAACAGATGAACACTGCTGTGTTTGAATAAAACTTTATTTACAGAGATTTAATCAGCTGTTGGCACTGGGATAGTTTGGCCCTGCTCTAATATCTAACCCTGTTTTGCCAATAAAATCAAAGGCCTGAAAGAATTTTGGTCAAGGTCATACAACTAAGGACACAACAGCTATTATGTATGTATAGTAAGCCCTCACCAGTGCTCCTTTTTCATCCTGAAATATTAATTTTTATTTTTTGTTCTTCCTCAATTCCAGTTATAACATGAAGCTGCCCAAAAGCAACTATAGCATATGTTTTTATTTCTCATATATGACTGATCTTTATCTTTTGTGTTCTCACAATAGATTTGGAAATATTTTTCAGTGCTTCTTCTCTTACCAGCCTGTGCCACACCCCATGACAGAAGCTTTGCCGCTGCCATCTCTGCTTCAGCCTTTGCCCTGCTTCACTATGTTTTTTTACAAAGATGCAAGAGAGATCCTTTACCAGTTAAATCAGTCTCTCCTTAATGGAATAAACCTTTTTTATAGCTTTTATAGCTCTCCAAGATCCAATCTTTGAATGCACCTTCCACGCCTTAATGCACCATGGTGTCCTCAGCTGTGGCCCTGCAGTCCAGAGTCCTTGGCTGCCTACAGACACTCCAGGCCGCTGCCTGGGGAGCCGACGTCCCGTCCTCCCCCATCCCCCTCTGACGTCTACTAGAATGTCATTTCTCACCATCATAGTCTCTGTCTACCACCACCGAAGTTACATGTTACACACACACACATACATAAACAC
Organism: Thryonomys swinderianus; assembly: GCA_004025085.1. NCBI lineage: Eukaryota > Metazoa > Chordata > Mammalia > Rodentia > Thryonomyidae > Thryonomys > Thryonomys swinderianus. The sequence goes on along the minus strand of PVIC010016691.1, from coordinate 23,074 downwards.
ACACACACACAATTTTTTTCTTGTTTATCTTCACTCTTGTCTTACATTGATTTCATTTAACTGTACATCTCTTTCACCAGATGACAGACTCCATAACTGGTCATCTATTTTCATGACCACTTATTCTCAGAACTTAAACTGATCTTTGGTATACACTATTCTGCAAATGTTTGTAGAGTGGATAAATGAAAAATTATTCATCCACCTCAGATTAATTTTGTGTATTCTCCTTAATGGCCTAAAGAAAGAGTTGAGTTTGATAAAACTACTGTATCTGTATATTTGAAATAGTCCTCAACTATTCTCTCCTTAAAATTGTTTGAAGGAATGATGATAGAATGCCAAATTCATTTTGAGACACGAATAAACTCAACATTTGAACACAATTTCATAATTAAGAATATTGTTACTTAAAAAGTAAAGAGTTTCCTCTTAACTTCAGAAGTCACATTTCTGCAGATCTAAACATTACAGATTATTTGAAGGATAAAGAAATCTTGGTTTTTAAATTTGGAAACTAGTTTCTTGAAATATGAACTATAAAGCATTTGATAACCTAGTATGAAAGGAACAGAAGGATTCCACTGAAATTGCCAAAGAATCTTACTCTTTTGATATTTTGCCACACTTTCATTTTAAAGATGCTTTCTGGCATCACTCTCAGATTTTTCCACACCATATTTATATTAATTACACTAGGAAACATAATTATAACTCACAGCTAATTTGTTTGTAAAAAGAATTGAAAGAACCCATAATAAGAAGCATGTTAAAAATAACACTAGCATTATAATTTAGGTATTAGTCTTAAACTATTGAGTGTCAAAATACAGGCTACCATTTCTAAGCAGCTTTAAATCTACATCATTACAACATGATCTGATTTGCCTGAATAATAAAAGTTTAAGTTCCCGGGGAAGGAATAAATATGATACAGAAAGAAAATAAAAGAGCATGTATAAAGGGGGGAGGAGGGGGGAGTGGGTAGGGATATGGGTAAAAATGAGAATTAACTTGTGGCATATACTGGTACAAATTTCCCAATGTTATATGTGATTTTGAGATGTATATAAATTGTACCAATAAAGAATTCAATTAAAAAAAAGTTTAAGTTCCCATGGAAGAAATCTTTTGAATAATACACCTGTATTTTTCTGTATGTACTTTAAGTAAAATAGTTAACTTCATTTGTGTTTTCTATTCATATATAATTACACTAATGAAAAAAGTTGATCACTGAATATACTCATTCTTAAACTGATCAGTTACTGACTTGAACAGATAAATTTTCATACATGAAATTAGGATAATTGGTAATAGATTTATAGCCATTTCATTTTTTAAAATGAGGTTCTCAAGGATTTTTTCCAAGAATCAATGTATAATTAGAAAATAAGTTCTGACTATACACTCATTGAGTAATAAAAACTTATAAAATCTTAATTTAAATGTCATCATGCTATGTTTATGTTTAAAATGCTAGAAATGTCTTTAATTTTTCAGTTTTAGATGTTATATTTTTTCATTTAATGGTTTAGTAGTAAGGTGTCTAGTTGAGTCTAACATACTACAGTTTTAACCATGTTTATCTAGAGGACATTTAGTCATGAAACAAATGCAAATATAACATCTATCAAAGCATTATAGCATGAAAGCAGGCTATAAGAGCTAAAACATAGTAGCTGTGGAAGTTGTCATTTATCTGACATCTGTTGATTGAAACTATGTTCTACTAACTGAGCCATTTGGACTCCTCTATTGGAAAAGTCACGAATATTTATCTCCAAGTGAATGGTCTAATTCTACCTGTAACTCCAGACATTAAATTCTGAATGTTGGTTCTCCTTAAATATGACTGCCTTTTAAATCATGGTAACGTTTGCAAGTTTGCTTTTAGTCAGTGGAGTCTCTGAAAAGATTAGTTAATGGAAATTATTCTTATTATCAAAATGAATAGATTATACAATAATCCTAAAACTACTGTGACTTTTATAGAATGCTATAGATAAGCTATTCATAGCAGATATTGTCTGAATAAGGAATGTGTAGTGTACTGGTAAAGCTTATGCTTCTTTTTTTTTTTTTTTTTTTTTTTTGCTTTTTGGAGACAGGGTCTCACTTTGTAGTTCAGGCTGGCCCTGAGCTCACTATGGTGCCCAGGCAAGGCTTATGCTTCTTTTATCCTTGAGAAAATAAGAAAGGGCAACATCTTAAATTCTTAAATAAAATTATGAATTATATAATCTTTGAACTTTAACAAGTATTTAACTAAGTTCATTTTTCAGTGTTTTTTTACATCCAGAATAAGAAACTCAAGGCACCAAATTATTGACCTTGATGAATATTACATCAGCTCAAAGGAAGCCTGTCTTCAACATCTAGAAAATACAACAGCAAAATTTAAGGTGAACTTCACAATATTTCTGAGTAAGGCAGCATAGCAGAGCACACATGGCAGGACTGTGAAAGTGTAAACAGATGGAGCTGTCACAGGAAGGGCCTCACCCTTGCAGTTCCAGCTACTGCAGTGAATAAAGAGGGAGCATTGCTTGAGTCACGAATTAAAAGTCCAAACAACGCTAACCGTGACTCCAAGAGGAGTGGCTGACAACATAGTATGTAAAAATGAAAAGTTTTCAACCTTGTGTTCAGGGTGCTGTGTTTGGATGTTGGGGAAATGAGAGCATCAAGCTGTAATGTACAGACCCAGGTCCCACTGTACCTGCACTTGGCTCACTGAGTGGTTGAGATAAGGTTTGATAAATTAATATCAGCTCAGAATGAATACAGCTGATCCAAGGGTTAACATACCCTTCCTTGGACATATCTGTTATTGATTCATTTAGGAATGCACTTATGTACTCATTCTGACCAAGAGATACGGGAAAAGAGTTCTTTTAGACTTCTGGTGACGATGTTCCTAACTCTAGGGAGATACCCATGGGTAACTTTTCCCAGCAGACACAAAGAATGAAGTTAAGCCCTTGATGCAACTGACAGTGATAATCACAAGGACATTTAGTCTTGCAATAAAGCCAGTCTAGATAAGCAGATGAAAAGACAGAAAGAATCTGGAATATTTCTTATCTGAAGAGAAGAACCACACAACCTTAAAATTCCATCTACTGGGCCGGAGATTTAGCTCAGTGGTTCCCGCTCCTGCCTCGAAAGCACAAGGTCTTGAGTTCGATCCCCGGAAACCACATACCATGCTGGGCGTGGAGACTCATGCCCACCAGCCATCAGTACCACATAACACAGTGCCGGGCGTGGTGGCTCACGCCTGTCATCCCAGCACTCGGGAGGCAGAGACAGGAGGATTGCTGAGTTCGAGGCTTGCCTGGGCTACATAGTGAGCTCAGGGCCAGCCTGAACTACAAAGTAAGACCCTGTCTAAAAAAAAAAAAAAAATTCCACCTACTTCACTGTACCAGTTATACCAGTTGAGAAATAAACTGTTTAAGTCAATTTTATTCATGTTTTACTTAGAGATACAGCTATTGTACCTTGGTAGATTTTTGACTCAAAGATATATCCAACCATGAGTTTGCCATGTATAATCTATGAAATAGAAATTAATAGCAACAGTTTAAATGTATCTGGACTCTATAAAATAAAGCACAGTGTGACAGTATATTTATATTCATCTCTGTAGACGACCCTGGAAAACTAGTTAAAGCAACAGCTGCACCCTTAAGTGATCAGCAACTCTGATTCCCTCCTATCTGAGATTTAGTATGTAGATTCAACTCTAATCTGGGTTGTAAGGAAAATTTCATGGTTTAAATTTTGAACGCTGCCTGGAAACCTCTTTGAAGATCAGCCAAGAAGATTATAGTAGTACAAATAATCAGCAGAAGCTTACAGCTGTCCTCTCGTAGCTCATGCTGAATAAGCAGTCGTTTTCCCAATGTAAAAAAGTCAGGCTACATCGTACCACTGAGAGTTACCTTCAACAAGTTATTATATTTCCATCTCCAGTGTAAACTAATCTCTTTTCTGTTTTTCTAATTTTTTGTAAATGAAAATGGTAATGACTTCCTTTTAGCACACAGTACAGGATTCTTACTAAGAATGAATTTTTTTAAACTTAGATTTAGTAGTAACCCAATAAATGGGTCTACATACCCATATTATTTTGTGTGACTTACATATAGATAGTTAGCTATAATATATTATGAATTCTGTTAAATATATTATTATGGTTACCACAATATTGTGATTTTCTTTTAATCCAAAAGGCAAAACACTACGCTTCAAAACTCCACCCCTTAATTTTCTACTATAAATTTTTATTTTAGCATAATAATAGCCAGCCAAGGTTCTTAGTACCATTCCTTGAGTGATACAGGAAGCAATCTTTGTGTTTATTAACAAATGTCAAGGTCTGTGTACCTGTGCAAGAGTGTCAAATCAGGACTCATACCCACATTATACTCCATCCTAACATGTTCTGCACTCATTTAAATTGCAAGCAATTTACATACCATCAGAATACATGCTGTCATGCCAAAAACTTCAAAAGTGGCAGAAAAATTTATGCCCTTGTAGAAACAAAGATTCCTCATGCTTTTAATATAGAAATTTACCCTAGAACTCAGTCACTACGCCCTTATTTTTATAATAATAAACTGAATGATGCTGTAAACAGACTTGCTGCTCCCATCTACCAAATGCATCAGAATATGACATTCAATAGTTGGTTTACCAGTTCCCTATTAATGGTACATTTGCTATCAGAGCATACATTGACCAGCATGAGAACTGTATAGAGGAGCAAAGGAGAAATGTCAAATGAAGTATTACAGTTTCAAAACAGAGAATTGTACAGCACAACCTTTGGATTTCATAAAGATTTATATTGGTGTCATATATAGCAAAGAAAAACAAAGTGGCACTAGTGATGCCCACATGGCACCATAGTGGAACTATCAATAAGGTGGAGTAGATGAGTTATGAACCAAGTATGATGTCTCTTGAAACATAGAGCATCTTAAACATGTCTGGCATAAATTTTTTTTTTTTTTGAGACAGGGTCTTGCTTTGTAGTTCAGGCTGACTCTGAGCTCACTATGTAGCCTAGGCAAGTCTCGAACTCAGCAATCCTCCTGTCTCTGCCTCCCGAGTGCTGGGATTACAGGCGTGAGCCACCACCCCCGGCACTGCGGTATGTGGTATTGATGGCTGGTGGGTGTGAGTCTCCACGCCCAGCATGGTATGTGGTTTCCGGGGATCGAACTCAGGACCTTGCACTTGTGAGGAAGGCACAAGAACCACTGAGCTAAATCTCTGGCCCTGGCATAAGTATTTTGGAAGTTTACAGAGAAAAGAAAAAGTGCAAAATACCACAGAGAAATTTTTTAGAGGATTGGGACTGAGACCATAAGAGGTCATTTACAGAAGAGAATCAACAAAATATTTCTGTCCAGGGAACTACCCCCCAAAATTGTGGACTACTGATCATCTGACAGATGAACAGGTAGGCATCACATCCCAAAAACATACTATGATAACAGGAAAACAAAAAAGATGTCACCTGGTCCCTATAAGACAAGTCAGCAAAACAAAAACATGAATGTTCTCAGTGTAAGTGATACTTGTGAATGGAATATGCAATTTTCACGTGTGGAGACTGCCTTGCACATGACAATTGAAGCAAGCATAATTTTTCTTATAGAGTTTATTAGTATTTTCATTGTAGTTCACATAGGTTTTTATTTCTGTTATTATCTTTTAGGTTTTGTAAGCAAGTATGCAGCTGATGTGAAAATATTGATGTTTATTCTAAGTGCACAATACATATTAATAAGTTAATAGTTTATTGATATTTTATGTTCCTCTTATCTACAGATTTTTAGACCTTCTGACAAAATAGGAAACCAGTGAGATGTCAAGTATGTTCTACAAAAAGGCCAGGAAAGAAAAATACATGTGCTGTCAGTGTAACCAGTATGTGGGTATGGAATATGTGTGAAGATTGCCTTAGCTGTGATAATTGAAGTAAACATTTTTTTACAGAGAGAAATTGGTATTTTCATTGTAACTCATATAGGTTATTTCCAATGTTCTTTTTTAGATTTTGTTATAAAAAGGCATGTTGAAAATATTGACGCTTTTTAAAAAATAGAGATTGTAGGGTGGGTAGGGGAAGGGAAAAAATGAGAATTAAGTATATGTCATATACAGGTACAAATTCTCAATGTGGAGTGTGTATATATAATGTACCCATAAATTAAGTTTTTAAAAAATACTCAACAAGAGCTGCAGATTTAGCTCAGTGGTTCCATTGCCTGCCTAACAAGTGCAAGGTCCTGAGTTTGATCCCCAGTAACCACATACAAAAATACTGGGCGTGGTGACACGCCCACCAGCAATCAGTACCACATATCAGGTGTGGTGGCTCACGCCTATAATCCCAGCACTCAGGTGACAGAGGATTGCGGAGTTCAAATTTGAGGCTTGTCTGAACTACATAGTGAGCTCAGGGCCAGCCTGAACTGAAAAGCAGGACCCTGTCTAAAAATTAAAAAAAGAAGGAAAAAACCTCAATAAATATTAAAAGTACAATACTTTATTTTTGTGATTTTTTCCTATTCAGAATTTATTAATATAATAAAGCTCATAAAATTAAAAATAATAATTCAATAGAAATATTCTAAAGAATAAATGTGGGTTTAACACATCCATGCATATACACCTTTAGGACAAATACTTTGTTATGTCCACTAAAAAATAGTATTAATTTTTTTCTAGGCATAGTTTCAAAAGTATATTTTCTTGTAGTGAGTAAAAATACATTTTTGTTAAGGCTTCATGTTTAAATAATGATGCAAATTTATTTGTTTAAAGAAGAAGTTGGGCTGGGGATTTAGCTCAAGTGGTACTGTGCCTTACCTTGGAAGCACAAGGGCCCAAGTTTGATCCCCAGTACAGCCAAAAAAATAAAAATAAAATAAAATTGGACTAAAATTAAAGCAGAAATTGCTTTAAATTGTTTCTAAAGCAGAAATTGTGTAAGTGGAAGAAACTATTGTATAATCTCAATGGAACATATTAAATGCATGTAAGTTTAGAGTAATATAATTTAAATAAAATTATAAAAAAACATTAAACTAAATGCTATAGGTCAAATCATATGATTTCAGTTATCAAGACACAACACCCCTTTAACTTATATTCCAGATCAAAAAGGAAATTGACTCCCTCAAATATACGTTACAAAATAGTGATTGATAAAATTAACCATACTCATGTGAAGATAAGTCCCTTTGAAAAATTAACTATTCTCATGAATAAAATATTTTGATTCTGGTTTAAATTATAGATGCAAAAATATTCTTCCACACTAATAAAAAATTCTTAAAGATGGGTTTATAAAAGGTATTGTGCATGGGAAAAGAGAACCAGAGAATATAATTATAATTGTTTTTCTTTTATAGATTATGCAGCTTCGGTTTTCTTTTCTCTCCCAGGAATGAACACGGGACTTTTGTGAACATGAATGTCTGTTAACACAGGTAGTACAGTTGGACCTTTAGAATCACTTTCACCCACTCACTTGAACCCGAGCAGGGTGCCATTGCTAACCCTAGAAGGTCTGGCCTATGACACAGTAGCCAGAGGCAGAAATAAAAGAAAAGAGCCCTGGACCTGGCTTGGAAAATTCTGAACTCCCACACTAGGATACATGCATTGCCTAACCTCTGGCATGAACTATAATCACCTTTCTTCACCTCGGCTCGCTGAAAGTTCATGCATGTGAACTTCCTGTCATGAGTCCATTTATAGCAACAGTGAATTGTTGGAAGAAACCTGTGTGATAGACAGCGTTAAAGTGACCCAGCCCCCTGTCAATCATGTTATTAATCATCAATCAAACTTCAAATGACCCAATAAGAGGTTCCCTAGAATGAGCACAACATTTTAAATCCTTAAATCCACCACCATCAGTAGTTGTGCCATTTTCTTTTCACAGAAGCCCACTCACTCTGAGCATACGGTCACCTAATTAAAACTTTACAGCTTTTGCTGGGCGTGGTGGCTCACACCTGTAATCCCAGCACTCGGGAGGCAGAGACAGGAGGATTGCTGAGTTCGAGGCTTGCCTGGGCTACATAGTGATCTCAGGGCTAGCCTGAACCTACAAAAGCGAGACCCTGTCTCAAAAAAAAAAAAAATCTTTACAGCTTTTTCCTTAACATTATGTGTTATGCCCAATCCTTTGTTTGGTATCCATAAGAATCTAGAAACCTATCTCGGACCCCATCACTCATGGTAACATATATATCACTTATATCGATAATGTCTTCATTACAAGTTACTAGTAGGTAACAGGATCTTTTTTTTTTTTTGCTTTTTTTTTTGGAGACAGGGTCTTGCTTTGTAGTTCAGGCTGGCCCTGAGCTCACTATGGTGCCCAGGCAAGCTGCCGCGAACTCAGCAATCCTCGGTAACAGGATCTTTTGAGGGAGGAGAGAAGGGTTAAGAGTTCATAAAGTACCCACTTTCACTTTCCATTAAAATAATTTGTAAAAATTATATACAAATAGTAATATCATTCCCAGTTCCACTAAATGCCATGAAAGTAACCTGGAGAGCTATTTTGCATTTTGACAGTTGCCTCTAATGCTTAGAACAGACTCTATAAATATGAAAAACAAATATTGACATGAACAATTTTAAGTTGCTTCTTTCATCAAATAAACTAAAATTTCAATGTATCAAAGCATGTCAGTAAAACTAAAATGCACAGACAAATACAAAAAGTAAAATTCTTCGTATTTGGGAAATTGATAAGAATGTAGTTTTCTTACACATAAAACTAATGTCATTTTCTCTCACCTTCTCTGTCTTCTGACAAGAGTGTCATGAGATTCAACCATCACCTCCCACAGGGACACCTATATTCACCTGCCTATGGCAAAACACATACATTTTTTTAAATTGAATTCTTTATTGGTACATTTTATATCAGTTTATAATCACACACAACATTGGGGAATTTGTACCAGTATATTCTCATTTTTACCCACATTCCTACCCACCCACCCCCTATATACATGCTCTTTTATTTTCTTTCAGAATCATATTTATTCCTTCCCCTCATTACATTCCAACACTAAATTTCCTTTGGAAATTGCCTATTTTACATAAATTGTCATACATTCTAGAACTCATTTACATCTACAAATGTTCATATCAAAGAAAAGATCCAGTATTTACATATCTGTAATCTATTTACTTCACTTATTTGTATGTCCTCCAGGTGTATCCATTTGCACATAAATGAATCAATCTTGTCATTCTTTATGGCAGAGTAATACTCTGTTAAAAAAAAATCTTCTTTATCCAGTCTCCAGTTGATGAGCATTTGGGTTGTTTCCAAGAATGTGCTATCATGAACTGAGCTGCTATGAATAAGGGTGTACATCTGTCTTTCCAATGTGATTTTTAAAATTCCTTTGAGCATATTTCTAGCAAGGGGATAGCAGGGTCAAATGGACCTCTAGTCCTAGTTTTCCGAGGAATCTCCACATAGATCTCCACAATGATTGCACAAGTCTACAATCCCACCAACAGTGGAGAAGGGTTCCTTTCTCCCCACAGCCTCAACAGCATTTATTGTTGGTTGATTTTGCAATAGCAGCCATTATTATCTACAATATATAAAGAACTTAAACAAATCAGTCTCCCCAAGTTTAAAGACCCAGTTCAAAAATGAGCATCTGAAATGAACAGACACTACTCAGAGGCAGAAGTCAAAGCAGCCAAGAAGCATATGAAATAATGTTCAATATCACTGGTCATTTGAGAGATGCAATAAAAACAATACTGAGATTTCATCTCACTCCACAAAGAACGGCTGCTATTGCAAAATCAACCAACATATACATTTCTTTAGCTATTTTTCCAGGTAAAACAAATTCACCCATTCTATTATTAATTCTGATACTTGCCTTCTTAGCATCACAAATAACCAAATAATTAAAGTATTTTAGAATTAAATGATACACTTTTCCAACATCACACACACACACACACACGCACACAAATTTTCACTATTTAATTGTTAGACATTTGTAAAACTAAACGCATAAAACTAAACCAAATCACCAATCATTTACATAGCAGATGTTAGGGTGGAAAATATTCGATGTCCAATAAACATATGCAAAGGGGATCAAACTCTGTTAAAAAATAAAATAAGATTTGGCCAGAGATTTAGCTCAGTGGTTCTGGCGCTTGCCTTGCAAGCGCAAGGTCCTGAGTTTGATCCCGGTAACCACATATAATGCTGGGAGTGGTGATTCATGCCCACTAGCAATCAATACCATATACCACAGTGCCGGGCGTGGTGGTTCACACCTGTAATCCCAGAATTTGGGAGGCAGAGGCAGGAGGATTGCTGAGTTCGAGGTTTGACTGGGCTACATAGTGAGCTCAGGACCAGCCTGAACTACAGAGCAAGACCCTGTCTCAAAAAAAAAAAAAAAAAGATAATCTACCCTATTAGCAAAAATTGTAAAACCATGGTATCCAGTTCCTGTGAAGATGGAACAAGGAAATAACCATGCACATAAGTAAAAACCAGTTCCATAGTTTGAGCCAGACTTGACTATGTAACCAAATTTATATTAATAGCAATTCCCTTGTCATGCATCCATAGGGCACCCCTTCTGAATATACTCAAATCTTGATTAACAGACTCAAAGCTGGGAAGAAATGGTTGTACCTGGGTAGACTGAAGGTCACAAGCCCACTGGCCAGGGCGTTGAGACAGCAGGCTATTGTTCAGTAAGAGTGACTTCACGTACCAACCACGCATGCGTGGTGTGGTCAAGGCGAGAAGCTCTTCCGCTTCAGAGCTCTGGCTCTAGTTCTGCTCCGAAGTTGCTCTTCCGCTGGTGATTAGCTCTGCATCCTGTTGTTGGTTGGGGAATTAACTCATCACAGCACTGAAGCCTATAGAACTTAAAAACAAAATAAGAACTTAAGTAGAAGTGAATCATTTGATAAATATAAAAAGTATTTCAACTGTAAAAAAGAAGTCTCTGTGGGCTTAATGAACCCCTCTCTGGTGCCCTCTAAGGAAGCTCAACTTTGGCACTGTCTGCCCAAAGATACCCTTGGAAAATTGTGCCGGAGGACATAGAATAAGTACACTCACTTCCGAATTATTTATTTTTATCTTGCCCAATGGAAAATCAACATGTCAATTGTTTTCCTTTGTTTCACTGTTTTCCTTCTTCCACAATTGAGAATAAAATTCTATTTTACTTCCTTCTCTGTATTCGTCAAATACATATTGGAATTCCTGCTTCATGTTAGCTTACAAACTTCCAAAGAGTAATTGAAGCTTTGCATTTGTATACTAGTTTATTTTTTTTAAAGTTTACCTTTAATCTGAAATAATCATGTAGATTCCAATATTAATCATATAGTTAAGGTAGCTAGTAGTGGCAAGAGGATAGAAAGCTATGGGCAGAGTAATTATACAAAATTCAAATACTGAAATATTTTGAAGATTATTATTATTACTATTATTTTTGAGACAGGGTCTTGCTTTGTAGTTCAGGCTGGCCCTGAGCTCACTATGTAGCCCAGGCAAGCCTCGAACTCAGCAATCTTCCTGTCTCTGCCTCCGGAGTGCTGGGATTACAGGCATGAGCCACCACGCCCGGCACTGTGGTATATGGTGCTGATTGCTGGTTGATTGCTGGTGGGTGTGAGTCACCATGCCCAGCGTTGTTGTATGTGGTTACGGGGATTGAACCCAGGACCTTGTGCTTACCAGGCAGGTGCCGGAACCTCTGAGTTAAATCTCTCGCCCTTGAAGATAATTTTTAAAAAAACAAAGTAGGTTTGTGCAGGCTGACTTGGACAAAGGGTTGTATTATATCAATGGTAAGAAAAAATTATTAACAAATAGTGTGAGAATATATAAACTATTTTCAACAAAGACAGGTTTTTTTTTGTTTTTGTTTTGTTTTTTTTTTTTTTTTGAGACAGGGTCTCGCTTTGTAGCTCAGGCTGGCTCTGAACTCACTATGTATCCTAGGCAAGCTTCGAACTCAGCAATCCTCCTGTCTCTGCTTCCCCAGTGCTGGGATTACAGGTGAGCCACCATGCCCAGCACTGTGGTATGTGGTATTGATTGCTGGTGGGCGTGAGTCTCCACGCCCAACATTGTATATGATTTCCAGGGATTGAACTCAGGACCTTGCGCTTGCGAGGCAGGCGCCGGAACCACTGAGCTAACCCGCCGGAACCAAGATAGTATAATTTTAATAGTAATTACTTTTAGGAAATAGAAGTAAAAAAACCTGAAGAATGTCAAATATTTTATTTAATTTTAAATATTTCAGTATTGGTCACATTCTTACATGGTTTTTGTAATTTTAGTTTTTAGCACAATCAACTAGCTTTGGATTATAAAACATTACCTTCTTACTATTTTATAAATTAAAGTATTTATATTTACCATTTTAAAGTATTTCTGCCATTTATTTTGTTCTTAGAACTTTATTTTAAAGTATTTTTAAATTTCAAATGTGCTATACCAATATTTATTTAGCTTTCTTTATTTTCCTTAACTTTCATTTGTTTTATAAACAAGAATTAATATCTTGGGCCGGAGATTTAGCTCAGTGGTTCCAGTGCCTCCCTCCCAAGTGCAAGGTCCTGAGTTCAATCCCCCAGTAACCACATACAATGCTGGGCGTGCTGACTCATGCCCACCAGCCATCAATACCACATACCACAAATGCCGGGCATGATGGCTCACGCCTGTAATCCCAACACTCAGGAGGCAGAGGCAGGAGGATTGCTGAAGCTTGCTTGGGCTACATAGTGAGCTCAGGGCCAGCCTGAACTACAAAGTGAGACTCTGTCTCAAAAACAAACAAACAAACAAACAAAAAACAAACAAATAAACAAAAAAAACCTTACATGTATTTTTATTTCAGTTAACTAAAATATGGTGACTTACACAATTCTATGGCATAGTTTTTCAAGTATTTGATTCTACATGACCCCAGTAGTCTTGTTTTCAAATATACATCTTGAGCTATTTTTATGTACAAAATTTAGGATAACACAGCAACTACCTTCAGCAAGCATATGGCTCAGTGGTTATATCACCTGCCTCACAAGTGCAAGGTCTAGAGTGTAATCCCTGGTATTGAGAAAAAAAAAAAAAGACAGAAAGCGTTGAAACAAAATGTATAGGCTGTAAAATTTTCTTGTTTGGAAAATATAACATTCTGATAGAAACTATGCCATCTTCAAAAAGTAAAATCTGATTTCTTTTTGGACTGTTTTAAAAGTAGTTGACACGACATTTGCTCTTATCTGACTAGTTTAATCAGTTAACATAATGTCTTCAAGATTCATTCACATTGTGCCATGTGCCAAAGTTTTGTTCCTTCTCAAGGCTGAATAATTTTCCATTGTATGTAGTGGACACACCTTGTTTATCCATTTGTCTATGAGTGGACACTTGAGTTTCTTCTAGCTTGTTGTAGTTTTCCTTTCAGAAGCCCTTAAGAGTTAAGTCTGTGTCTGAGACCATCTGGAAGAATTTTGGAAACAGTTCCTTGGTTTATAATTTCTTAAAATTAGTTATAATCTGTTGGTCCATAGGCTTAAGTTGAGGAGTTATATTAGATGGCAGAAACTCAACTAAGAGTCATAGAAATGCTTCAGCAAATTCCTCCCAATGACATGTGCAAGCAGACATGTCCATGGTGAAGGGAGTCTGAGTGGTAAACGTTTGCTTCCCTGATCAACTCCTAAAAAGTACTCTTGTACTCAGGCTTCTGTGTTGGATTTGACCCATAACCTATTCATGACTTTGTTTACTGCATTCTATGGATTTGGGGGCAAGAACGGCTTTATCTTTAGATCACCACTCATGCTGGCACATAGCAATAAGGTCAGCCTATCCCTCTGGCATTATCTTCCCTTATGGCCTGGTGTTTTCTTCCCTTCCTATGTACTGTATGCTCTCCTGGGCATTTTCTTCCAGAAAAGGGCAGTTTCACACAGCTGAAAACTTCGTGAGAGCAAAAGCTATTTCTCTGTGTCATCATTTCCAAATGGTTTATATAATTTTCAGCACTCTTTTTGTCAGAACTCGCTGCTTCACCAGGTCTAGTTATACTATGAACTCCAGTTCTCAGTTTAAAATTATGAAACTACCTCTTACTGCCATGAATTATTTTCACCATTGATCTCACTGATAGATCTGCAATTATAGCCCTAGCTTTTTCACAAACTATATTCTCAGATAGGCTATCACGTGCCATCTCCTTTTCTTTTGTCTACAGTAATAATAGCCTTTCTGGGCCAGAGGATTAGCTCAGTGGTTCCGGCACCTGCCTCTCAAGTGCAAGGTCCTGAGTTCGATCCCCAGAAAACACATACAATGCTGGGTGTGGAGACTCACACCCACCAGCCATCAACACCACATACCACAGTGCTGGGCATGGTGGCTCACGCCTGTAATCCCAGCACTCGGGAGGCAGAGACAGGAGGATTGCTGAGTTTGAAGCTTGCCTGGGCTACATAATGAGCTCAGAGCCAGCCCGAACTACAAAGTGAGACCTGTCTCAAAAAACAAACAAACAAACAAAAATAATAGCCTTTCTACCTCCTCTAACTCTGTTGGTCATGCCTCACTAATTTGATTACCATCTTCACCAACACTATCTTCCCTATTCAAATCTTTTCCCTGTAAGATGTTTGAGATGGTGGATTTTGACATGCTGTACATATGAGCAAGACTGGTCCCATGATCACCACTCATATTTCTTCACAATTCCCTTCTATCCAATTGTGATTGCTTTCTTCACCTTCCTTCCTTCCTTAGCGTCTTTTGTAGCTTTCTGGGCACCATTTTGATAGCAGTAATGGTAGCAATTATATAAAGCAGTGACCAAAATCACATCCACAGACATGTGCTTCTGGGCTCATATTGACACTTAAACACATTTACACACGCCTTTCTGAAACACATTTAAACAAGCCTTTCTGCCACTGAGAGTCTTTGTTTATAACTGCATAAGTGGCTAGGGTGGGGGTTGTAACTCAAGACTTTGGTTGTAAGTTAAAAGTAAAATTTTGGTCTTGACCCAGGTTGTGTGTAGAAGAGGCCAGTCATAACTTTAAGGCCCATGGTACATCTTTCAGCTCCATAATTTTACACCACAGCAGCTCTTTTTGTCACACATACAGCCACATTTGACACATGGATTATTCCCACCATCTCTTTTCCAAACACTACTGTGTTGCTGATTTCCTAGGTTAAAAATGCTAGAAGTCAGAATGCTCCGGTCCTATTTTTGTCTCTGCCATTTACTCAAATTGGAACTTTTCACAAATGACTTAAGTTGTTCAATCCATCATTTGATTCACTCTCGTAAAAATGGATCCTGTACTAACAATTTGCCAGGAACAGCTTCAGATGTTAAGAAAGTGAGGGAATTATGGCATTCGTTTTCACCTCAACCTCAAGAAGTTTACAGTGAAGGGGGTAAAAATAGCTGCTGTATACATTTTGTGGAGATTAACTAAGGAATTTTATTTTAGAAACCCATGAGAAAGAGTTTTGTACACTGCAGAGTACTAAAGACATGTGCTGTGATTGATATTCTCACACTGGCCCTCTGCCATGCTCAGAATACTCTCCAATCCACAGAACAAATTAGAGGAGATTTTAACTCTGGAGTAAGAAATAGCATTCCTTATTTTTGCAGTGAAAAAGAAAGAATGATGATAATATTTTAGTTTGCTTTTAAATACGAAAACTAACCCTATTTAAAATATTCAGTGTGTCCAAACTCGCTCCCTTTCCTTGAGCCACATATTTATATTTATTGATGATTTTCAAGGTATGATGACATAAAAGGAAGACTTTATTTTAGCTTTCTCTCCCTTTGATTAAAAATGAAAATAGCAGTGAGGAGAAAACAATGGATGGAATAATCGTTACCTAATGAAGACATTCAATACTCATTAAGAAGCCATCTTCCAGTATCAACTCCACTGACTTCACATATTAAAGAACTGAGTACATTTAATGATAATAACACTGATGTAATCAGCCAACATTTTCTCACTGTTTACTAATGTCAAATATTGTTTTTCTTTTTTATTTTCCCCACGAAGTCCTGTGATTAAGAATATCAATTGCATAGTTAATATCCACCATCAAAGAGAAGAGCAAATAAAGCCTCCTGATAGTCTTAGAAAGTATATGAAGAAAAGCCAAAATAAATAAGCTCAGATCTTTATTAAAAATGTAGTATAATAATTAATTAATCCTTGCTATTACATTGTTTCTTTGTGTTTTGTTTTGTTTTTTTTTTGTTTGTTTGTTTGTTTTTTTGCTTTTGAGACAGGGTCTCGCTTTGTAGTTCAGGCTGGCCCTGAGCTCACTATGGTGCCCAGGCAAGCCGCTGCGAACTCAGCAATCCTCCTGTCTCTGCCTCCTGAGTGCTGGGATTACAGGCGTGAGCCACCACATCCGGCATTGTGGTATGCGGTGTTGATTGTTGGTGGGCGTGAGTCTCCATGCCCAGCATTATATGTGGTTACCGGGGATTGAACTCAGGACCTTGCGCTTGCGAGGCAGGTGCTGGAACCACTGAGCTAACCCTCCGGCCCTGTTTTGTTTTGTTTTGAGATAGGGTCTCGCTTTGTAGTTCAGCCTGGCTCTGAGCTCATTATGTAGCCCAGGCAAACCTGGAACTCAGCAGTCCTCCTGCCTCTGCCTCCTGAGTGCTGGGATTACAGGTATGAGCCACCCAGCCATTATTACACTGTTAACAAAGCCCTTCCTCTGAGAAATTTGTAAACCAGAATGAAAACATGTAATTTGAACTAAGCAAACATTAAGTCAAAGATAATTTGAGGACACAAGGGGGGAAAACACAAGACTAGTTTCATCACTGGAAAGAGAAATTTAGAGAAGAACTTGCTACTTGATTCCAATTTCAACATCAAGATTATTTTAAATAGTCACTGGCATTTGTCTTTTAAAACAATAAAATATGAAGTAGGCTTAAACTTCTTAAAAATCTGCTTTCAGTCACTGAACAAATGTTTCCAGAATATCAACGTGGTACTGGAATGAGCATTACAGCACAAGCTGGTACAGAAACACAGGCTGGGTCACAGCAGAATCGAGTCCCAGAAACTGAGTGAAAGCCGCAGGCAGAAAGTTCCCTCCTGAGGCTCAGGGCGATGCTGTGCTCGTAAAATCCGAAGCCTGCGAGGCTGCTCCAAACAGACCATAAACAGAGTGGAGAAGAGGTGACAACAAAGAGCAAGTCTGAGACAAGCCTAACTCTGCCTCTGGACACGAAGGACAAGGGGGAAATTACCACAGAGGAGCCTTGCTGCGTTTCTATAGTTCCCCCCCAGGAGGTCACACAGAGGGTGCCTGGTCCCCCAGCAAGGCCATATTGAAAGTAGTAAGACCTCTAGGAGGTGGTACCCAGGAAAAGGGGATTGGGTCATGACTTTTGGGATGAATGCTGATCTTGTGTGTGAGTTCAGTCTTACAAGAGCAGATTAGTTCACAAAAGAACTGGGTTGTTAATAAAAGAGCTAAACTGGCCTCTTCCTGCTCTCTTGCACAGAACTGCGAGGTAACTATCTTTTCTTTAGCAACTTACCAGTCTGAAGTGTCATACTGTAACAACATAAGGCAGACTAAATGTAGGGCGTTATCACAGAGCAGACCAAAACACGAGCTCACAATCCACTATGGAAGTGTGACTTCTCCCTACCGCACTGTGATCCCACAAAGCACTTCAGGTAAGGCAATGACTTAAATTGATCCCATTTTTTCCAGAACAGTTTGAAATCTAGCTACTTACCCAATATCAGGAGACCTAACTTGTGACAAAGTTTCTGTTTCTTGTGGAGATGGGCATGTCAGAGATACCGTAACTAGGAAACTGATCACATCTTTCTTGCTTTTGTATGAAAGACAGAAACTGCAGGAGAGAAAGCAATCGAAAGAAACAAGATTTGCCGCTGGAGGATTTAGCTTCAAGAGATGCCACAGAATGGCAAAGATTATATATCTAAAGATTCATATCCGGCATGTGGTAGGTGTTTAATGAGCACTTGTTCGCTGAAGAGTACATGGATACAGCCTGTTAGCGGGAGAAATTACATAGGAGACAATGAATGTTCTGTCAGGTAATGAGGATGTAAAGACCAGGAGAGAAAGCTAATGGCTTTAAAAGGAAGGGAAAAAAACTAAAAACTACTACTAAAATAAAGCTAGAGAGCAAGGCAACATGGAATCGTGGTTTATAATTAGTGTGGCAAAATCCTCCCAAGAAAAGGAGACATTATAAACCACCTGCAGCACATGGAAAGGGGCAAAGAGGAAGGAGACAGAGCACATAAGACTCTTCTGAGCACCACTGAGGTACTACAGAGCCCACAGCAAGGAAGCTTTGGCGCTTGACATGAAACAGTCCTGAGCCATGTCAGTACTGATTTCAGTTTCTGCTCAGGAAGTCTGTTTTTCAGTTTTTTTCCACAAAGAACATATTTTTGTGAACTTATTAACTTATTTCAGTTAAAACTCAAAGTTTTAGATTCGTAGTCATCCTTTGTCTCAAAGAGAAAAAATTCTAGACTAGTTAGATTTTTTAGGCACATTTACATCATCTTTCATGAAAGAGCAAGCTAAGTCTCCTAGGCAAAGCGACTGCAAAAGCAACCTCGTCAACCAGCTTTGGGCCTGATGTAAGGAACGCACTCGGTCCCTGGCTGACGTGAGCATCACATCTATGCACAGGCCATGGCCTCCAAGGGAGAGAGAAGAGAAGAGAAAAATCACTTCACATGTAAGGAACATATGAACGTGAAAACCATGACAAAAGTCCTCTTTCTGTTTTGTGTTGCTGCAACCAATTCTATATTTAAAATAAATGAATGACTTGTTTCAATGAATAACAAGTCTGATTAATTATCTTAATGACTTGTCAAATGGATTTTTTCCAGATAATTTTCATGATACATTTCAAAAAAAATGCGAATACTACTGCTCTCATGGGTGTGTCTTATGATACTTTATCAAGTTACTATCAATATATTAGAAACCACAAGGTAATTTTTTATCAAATACCTCCTGAATCTTTATAACGTTACCATAAAGTAAATGTTTCCTTCATTTCCTTCATTTCAGAGTCTAAAGTAAAAACCTCTAATTCTACTTCTTTATTCTTTCTTCCTTCCTTCCTTTCTTTCTTTCTTTCTTTTCTTTCTCTTTCTTTCTTTCTTTCTTTCTTTTTTCTTTTTCTTTCTTTCTTTCTCTTTCTTTCTTTCTCTTCCTTTCTTTCTTTCTTTCTTTCTTTCTTTCTTTCTTTCTCTTTCTTTCTTTCTTTCTTTCTTTCTTTCTTTCTTTCTTTCTTTCTTTCTTTCTTTCTTTCTTTCTTTCTTTCTTTCTTTCTTTCTTTCTTTCTTTCTTTCTTTCTTTCTTTCTTTCTTTCTTTCGAGATAGAGTCTCGCTTTGTAGTTCAGGCTGGCCCTGAGCTCACTATGTAGCCTAGGCAAGCCTCGAACTCAGCAATCCTCCTGGCTCTGCCTCCTGAATGCTGGGATTACAGATGTGAGCCACCATGCCCAGCATTAATTCTATCTCTGTTTAATAGCTGTATTGTTAAATGTTTATGTACCACTTTCTTGCCTCTTTTACTTGACTTTTAGAGAAAGACACTTATGTTCCTCTACTGCTAGAGGAATTCAATTGGATTTCATTGCTATAATCATAAGAGGGCAAAAGGAAGGTCGATGAGTAGATAGATTCATTGACCATTAACTTGGTGCCAGAGGACACTTGGATGCCTTCCATAGAGTTCTTGTTTGATGTATACAAAAACCCAAGGAAATTACTGGAATATTACACTTTGCAAATAAGAAGACTGCTTGTGTGGGTTTATCATTGAAGATCTCTCAATTACTACACCGCAAGACTGAAATTCAGAGGAATTTTTAACTCCAAATCCCACACTGGGGCTATTGGTTCATGTATTTTGTTCCAAGTTATTCTTACAACATACATTTTGTATTGGAATTCCTCAGAGGAACAGGGAAGAGTGCACATATAATTACAAACGCAGACGCATTAGACTGACTTACACAGTCAGATGCTGAATGGTCCTACAGTGGCCAGCTGCAGGCGGGAGAGCTAGAGAAAATAGTAGCTGCCTAATCTAAGCTTGAAGCCTCAGAGCAAGAGGCATCAGTGTGCAGCCCAGTCTGAAGTGAAGGCCCAGAAACCCCATGGAGAGCCCCTGTTGCAATCCCATGCTCAAAGCTAAGGGATCTGGAGTGTGATGTTGCCAGCCAACGGCGGCCACAGAACACAGACACACTCAGGAAAAGACGCGCATGCTTGTGGATGGATGCTTTCTCCTTCTGCGTCCCCCTCCATCTGGTGCCACTCATGTTCAAGATGGCCTTCCCCTCTCGCTTTACAGAACCACAGACCAATCTTCCCTGGATACCCCTTAACAGATATATCTAGCACTACACCTACCCACAATCAGCAGTTTCCCTATCTCTGCCTCTTATTCTGGTATTTCATATGGAGAAATTCACTGTTATTTCCATGAGCACTGGAAACGGCTATGCCGAGCCTCAGGGATTAGAAGTCTCAACTGGATCAGACAATTGTGGATTGGTGGGAGGAAAGGTTTATCTTGTGCACTGTGGAACGTTTAATCATATTCTTGGTATATTAATCTAACTTCTGACTTCTGTAATTAATGCTTTCACTCACATCTACAAAATAGCCACTTGCCTTTCCCAAGTAAACCTGGCCAAAATACATCTGCAGGTCTTAAGTAGTTTCGAGCCGTATGATCTAACAGTCACAGGGAACCTGGATTTAGTAAAGAGCCACTTTTAAACACAGCAAGCCCACCCTAAAAAGCAGATCTGTTCATCTGGTTGTCTTTCTGTAAACAACATGAAAGTGTTTTGTGCAGTTTTTTCTTCCTCCTCCTCCCCCTCCTCCTTCTTATCCTCTTCTTTCTCTCCTTCTCCTTTTCTCTTTCTCTGTCTCATAATCGACCCCAGTTCTCTTTCTGAACTGACTCTACTTGGTGTGCTGTGTTCTTGTTAACAAATTGAAACTATTTCTTTTTCTTGAGCTGCCTCTTCTGTTACGAAACAACACCCAAAGTAATAGAGTTAAAATATGTGGTTTCTGTCAGGTGAGAGAGAGCCAGAAGTTACCTTCCCCACCGGGATGATGATAATCTCGAACGTGTCCAGACACTGCAAAATATCTTGACATCGTCCCCAGCTGAGAACCACCAGCTTGGAAGAGCCACTCTCAGCCCCTGACTGTTAGGAGTTTCTTCCCCGTGTCCTCCAGGCCAGCTTCCCCCACAGCAGTATGAGCGTTTAATTCTAAGTTAAACTTTTGATCTCTGGTTTACCTAGAATAGATTTTATTTTCTTACCCAAACCTGACGGAGAGATGTTACCTAACTTGGAATGCTGCTTGTGCATTGAAGTAATTCAAAAAAATGTGTTTTATTTGGTCTCTTAAATACTTAGTAGAAGAAATCAGATATTCATTGGACTAATTCTATACCTGATTTTTTCCCCACAGATAATTTCTATAGAAGAACATTCTTACTCTTGACAGAATATTAATTTAATATTCACAGAAATATCCATCTTCTAAAATCTAGTGCATTTTGAAGGAAAAGTGATCTATTTGGCAAAGTTTTTTCTTAGGGGATAATTCCTGGCTTGTATTTTTAGGGCCAAACAAAAAAAAAATCTTTCTGAAAAAGTAACATTATAATTTTCCAAAATGGTAAGTATAAAAAATCCAACTAAAAATAAAAGTATGTGATGTGGTTGTGGCACAGAGGAGTCTGTACCATTCACTGATGCACACGCGGGGCCCACAAGGGAGAAAGTAGTACTTTCCCTTAATTGTCAAGGGCTTCACTGGGTTGGAGCCAGGAAGAAGTAAACAGACAGAATTAGAGCCTTGAGTTTTCTAAACTGGTGAGTTCTATCAGACATGCGATCTTATTGATAAAATAAACAAAAACGACTCGCTCTTTGTGTCTGCTTATTGCAGTGTTAGTTTCAGTGTAGTTTGAGTAATCTCCCTACCCATAATAGTTTAAAAATTAGCCTATTTATACAACTGTGTGATTTCATGGTCTTTGAAGTTCTTCATGATGGGTAGTACAGAAGCACCAGGTAACTAGAGATACAATATAAATCTTGACCAAATGTTTCACAGTGTAAAATTGCAGGCCTTTCTTCTCCCACTTGTGCCATAATCCTGCCTCTGAGAAACAAAGCTAGGGGCACTTCACAGTATGGTTCAGAAAATAGAAAGAAAACTTCCTAAAACTCTTTCTTGTAAATTGCCCCCACCACAGTCAGGCCAGCCTGGGAATTACAGTGTGCCGACGCTTTAGAAATGAGAATAAAATTGCACAATGTGAAAGGAAGAAATGCTTTTTCTTGTGCAGTCTGTAAAACAGGACAATACTCTGCCCTAAACCGCTTCACCCTGGAAAGTGCTGTGTTTCTCAGCGCTGAGATCTCATCTGTATTCTCCAGT
This sequence comes from Thryonomys swinderianus, assembly GCA_004025085.1. Lineage (NCBI taxonomy): Eukaryota > Metazoa > Chordata > Mammalia > Rodentia > Thryonomyidae > Thryonomys > Thryonomys swinderianus. The sequence goes on along the minus strand of PVIC010016691.1, from coordinate 450 downwards.
CTGCTCCTCTCATCTTAGAACACGCAAGGCCTCAGCCAGCAGTGCCAGTCACAGCTGTGAGTGTGGCTCGAGCCCGCTTTGGGAGACGGGCATTTGAGGCTTACAAAAGAGAGTCAGTGGCAGCATGTTAGAATTATGTAGTTATTTCACCTCTGGAAGCTGTTACTTCACCTGTTATTGTGTTGGAAGTCCAGGAGAATCGTACTCGTGTCATTGTGAATGAAATAAAAACACTGTAAGATGAAATCTTTAGCAGTATTATAAACAACTTCTTGCCTTTTAGTAAATAAAATTGTGAAAATGTCAATTCCCTTTGACCTGAGGACCCATCTTTCTCCTTTTTCATGTTTTAATTTATTGAAGAAATGTTTCCTGAGTCACTGTTGTATATCTGGTCCTGGTCCTGAACTTAGGAGAGGATACATGAGGGAGGGAGGGAGGGAGGGAGGG
>PVIC010016690.1:0-33592 GCA_004025085.1 Thryonomys swinderianus | reverse complement strand
AAAATGGGCTCGGGAGGACCTCTCAGTCAGTACTGAGCAGGCCCTGAGTTTATTCTTCAGTGCTCTTTTATAGTATTTCTAGCTACAGTGCTTACGTGCAAGGCTTTCAATGGACAATGTAGTTAGTGGTTAACATATAGGTTTAGCATGATTAGAATCTAAATCTACAGGAACTCAAAATACAAAGATAACTTTGTCTAGCAGAGAGTACTTAAAAACTTCTGGAATGTGCTCTCTCTGCTCCTAAAACTTCTCCCCAGGTGATCTGCAAGTTTCTTATCTTATGCTAAAGACTGGCCCAGGCTCTCAAGGCACAAGTCTTTGTCTCTTAGAATACTTCCCTATTTCCTATTCTTGAGAAGTTACTTCTCTTTGTCATTTTATTTAATCACTAAACATTGATGCAGTCAGTAAGTCAAGCAGAGATTGTATTAGAGGAAGAAGGCAAACTCCTAATAGAATGAGCAAGGGAAGGCGACTCTGGGCCAGAGGTTATCATAAGACTTCTTTGATCAGGCATCCCAATGCAGTGATCCAAAGGTTGCATATCATCTTGAGAGCTGGGCAGCACTGTTTGGTATAGTGCAGATCTCGCAACCGCTAGTTGGTGAAGCACCCAGTGCAGATCTCCAGGCCTGTAAAGAGTCTCCTCTAGAAGGGTCTGCTTCCCAGATCTAGGATCCATTCTTAATTGACAGAAGTTGACCTCCAGGGCAAGAAAAATGAGCCTAACAGTCTTAAACCATGGGAAAAGAGAATGAAAGCATCATGGTCAATGAAGTGCTTTAGGGAGCCCAGTGGGGCCACAGTCATTGTCTCTCGACCATAGAATCCGTCCATCCCTCCCAGCGGGACTGGGAGGATGGTAGGTGGAGGACACTGGCAGGATCCTTCAGGCATGATGGTAGCTCTCCTTCGGTTCTTAGAAATACTATATGAAACTGCAACGTAGATGTCCTGGGAAAACTTTCTGCAGTGACCCTTTTATATGTCCTAAAATAATTTTATCTCTTTTGTTTTTGTTTTTGGTACCACCAGGGATCAAACTCAGGTCCTTGCGCCTGCCGCATTGCACGGAGCTACATCCCAGGCCCTAGATTATCCATTTCTAAAGTGGTGGCGCACAAGGCCCGTTCCTCAGGGAAGCTGTCTTGGTGGGCGACTCACTCTTTGCCTTCTCTCATCTGCCAGCTGCAGGGTGCTTCTGGCACTGGAAATGCAGTTCTCTCTTACAGTTCTTGCTTCTGGCTCACAGACAGGAGCCCTTCCCCAAAACTTCTGCGACTTACATTGGAGTCCAACTTTATCTATTTATTGCCCTTCCAGGTGCAAATCTGTGATTTGATAGGCCTAAACAAAGGTCTTCTTCGGTAGGTGGTTTTCCACTGTGTGATTTCAAGTGATTTCCCAGTAATTCAAATGAAGCATGTGCCTGCTGGGTTATGGGTGCAGGTAATATCGAGATTGGTTTTCCTCCAGCAGCTTCCCCTTTATGTTGGAAGTTGGCATGTAGAGGTGTTGCAGGTTGGGATGTATGAAAAAAAGAGAGCTGTTTAAGGCGGAAACTTAGTGTTTGGTATAGTTGAAACTACACAGAAAGAAGGGACCTAAACACAACCCATGGGGTGAGGACCTTCTGGGTCACTTAGTGTGGTTAAAAACAAATGACAGAATACTGTTGCGTGTACTGTTTCAGAGCCTTGTTGGAATGTCTGGCGTTGTTAGCATCTCCATTTCCCAGGCGGCCTCTGAGCCCCTCGGGCCATCCTCTTGAGCCCCGCCCTGCTCTCTCCTTGCCCCTCTTCAAAAGGAGGCAGTCTCTAGAGGTGAGGCAGCCGTGCAGGGATGAAAGGCAGAAATCCCAAGTAAAAGGCAGCTTCTGATACATCAAAGCCACTCAAATTCTTGAATAAATCATATATTTAACAGAATAAATTAAATTAAGACATAACAATGTTTCCTTTTTTTAGAACCAGAAGCCCGTGATGATGCAGAAAATATTAAATGGATTGATGTTATGAATAGCACATTTTGTATGTGATTATTTGTCTCTATAGCTTCTTGTTTTGATTTTAGACTGTATTAGAGGTCCAGAGAAGTAACGTTTTGTTAATTTGCCTTTTGAAAACGGATGAAATTCATTTTTTAAAATTGTGTTGAGGATTAAATATTTCTTGTTTAACTAGCAGCATTGCTTGACAGGCTAAACATAAACACAGTGCTAAATCTGAAGCTTGCAGTGATTGTGAGCTGTAAATAAAATGTACCAATACAAAATTCAATTAAATTCCTATCTAACACTAAAAATCTTTTTATTATACATCACCATCAAGGAAAGGCGTAATCTAACATGGAGTTATGCCTAAACTTTACACAAATATCCAATTAGATGTTTTCCTTTGTCAAGTAGAGAAACTTTGGAAGTGTAGACCTGTGTATCCACTTACTCAGAGCCCACCAGCCTCTTAGGTTGTGCCAACATGATGTCTTGTCCACTTCCTCTTTTCAAACACAAAAATAAATGACACTGGAACTGAAAGGTCTGTAAATTAGTGACTATTCCATCCTTACGACTGTACTGAATGCATATGGCTTTCTGATAATGACCATAACTGGGGTGGATGAATCATCCTAACCTGGCAAACTGTTTTAGTAAATCTTCCCTTTTAATGAAGTGATTCATTTGGAAAGAGGCAGCACAGTGAGTCCAAGAGCCAGAATCTGACGTGGCTCAAAGCCACAGAACGTCATTGCTTGATCATACTGACAGTTCTGAGAACAGAGTGAAGAAGCCAGGCAGCCTGTCAGCATGCAGTGGGTCCTGCCTCCTGTATACCAGATGTTTGTGCACACATCCTCTCCCTTAATTCTCACAGCAGTCCTGTGAGCTTGATGTTATATTTTACAAAGAAATCTTGAAGCTCATAATTCGCGGATATTAAATAATTTAAGTTTCTTGGACTCTAACACTACAACTTGCTCTTCCTTGATTTCACTCTGTTTTGTCTTCTTCCTCTGTTTTCCTTCCTTTCCTTACACTCACTTTTTCTCCTCTGTTTCCATTTCCTTTATTATTTCACTTATTCTACACCACTGTAGGCCCTGTGCTAAGTGCGAGAGTCCAGGGAATAAGACAAAGTCCTGGACAGGGGATGTAGCTCTGGGGTACTGCGTCTGTCTGTCAAGGGCAAGGTACTGAATTTGATCCCTGGTACCCCCCCCAAAAGGACAAAGTCCTTATCCTCATGTGGCCTGGTCAACAGAGACAGAAAATATATATAAATGGAGACTAAGAGGGGTAAGGGTACATATAAACAGGAGCTTCCTAGGAAAGATGGCTATCATAGTAGCTGGGAATTTAAGATTTCAACATAATAGAACAGTTTGATCAATGCTGCTGGTTGAGATTAGGCAGGAGTAAGCACAAAGCTTTTCACTATTGTCTCTTAGTGCATAAATACAGAATCATTAAAACATGGCTTTTATCCAGTTTCAGGTGACGTACGAAGTATGTCTTATAAAGAGGGTCAACTCTAGAAGGCTATACGCACACCAGCATGTATTCCCAAAAGAAGGTGCTGGGGCAGGGGATTTAGGTCAAGAGTGTACCACACCTACCTTGGAAACACAAGGACCCAAGTTTGATCCCTGCTACCACACACACACACACACACACACACAGAAGTGCTGGTAATTCCTTGAAATATCTAGAATTCTCTACTCAGCTTTTTATAAATTATTTTACTTTACAAGAGATGCTGGTTACAAGACAAGGTTTTTTGAGAAGATAAAATTCTCCAAAATTCTATTTCCCCGATAGAAGGTAAGAGATACCTAGTTATTACTTCTCTACTCTAATGAGCTTCCCAGAGCATGCCTTCTGTATGATACATATAAGCTACCAGATGATAATCAACATTCCCAACATATTTAATTTTTTTTTGAGAGAGAGGGTCTCGCTTTGTAGTTCAGGCTGGCCCTGAGCTCACTATGTAGCCCAGGCAAGCCTTGAGCGCAGCAATCCTCCTGCCTCTGCCTCTTGAGTGCTGGGATTACAGGCCTGAGCCACCACGTCTAGCCATATTTAATTTTTTAAAATATCTACTGCTTATTTGGGGTACAAGAATTCCAGAATTTTATTATTTTTGTCTGAGGAGTCATAGTAAACATGGAATGCTATTGTAAAGTAATAAGTCATTTATGATGGCAAGAGAAAGAAAGTCAGAAGTGAAGAGACCACTGCCATTAGGGTTAACAAGTGAGTTTCCATCCAAATTCTGTATAGGTTGTGACACAAACAAGTTATTTAACATTTCCCGAGCCTTACTTTCCACATTTGTGAATGGTAATAGAAACCTTTACATCACAAGATTGTTTTAGCACTAGAAATTGCTAAGCAAAGTACCTAACCTAAAGTAGGTGGCTATGAAAACTGAGAAATCATTGAAATATAAAGGAGAAATCAAGGAAGAATTCTTGGGGAAAAAAAATAGGTTTTTGAGATTCACTCATAGGAAATCACAGACGTGGATTGACTACCCATTCAATAAAAACCAATTGTAGCCTGGAAAATAAACAATAAGATGAAGATATAAGGTGAAGACTTTGTGTAAATGCTGTTCTATTTTCTCTTTGGTTGACCAGTATATCATTTGACAACATATTCTATTGGAATTGAAATTCGCTGACAATTGTTGGCCAGTGGTGATCTCTGAATATGTCAATTTTCCTGTTTGAATTCTTCTATCATTTTGGGAATGGTGTTATATTGTTATTAACTTTTTCTCATTAGCACTTATAAAACTATTAGGCATGTTCATGTCATATAGAATGTCACATTGTTTTCTTGAGATTTTCCATGAAATATATTTGAGTTGGCTGCCTTTGAAGTAAAGGGTGCCACTATCTGAAATACTTGGTGAGGAGATACAGCACTTTCTTTTCTTTAGTAGGAATATTACCTGATTTACTAATGAAAGCAGCTTATTTGAGATTTATTTGAAATAAAACTATGTTCAACTTGCCCACTCAATCTGAAACCAGGAAATATCACACTGATTTAAGAAATAAAAATAATTATTTGAAATATTGTGTGATTCAGGTGTTTCCGGTTAATATGGGAAAGGTTTTTGTGAGAAAGAAATGAAGTTAATGCAGAGGTAATTGGAAAAGATGAGAAGGAAAAGAGAAAAATGTGCACCAATAAAAAAGAAAGAAATGAGAAGAAAAGAAGTAAACAAAAGAGACTCAGAGGGCCGGAGGGTTAGCTCAGTGGTTCCAGCGCCTGCCTCGCAAGCGCAAGGTCCTGAGTTCGTTCCCCGGTAACCACATATAATGCTGGGCGTGGAGACACGCCCACCAACAATCAACACTTCATACCACAATGCCGGACGTGGTGGCTCACACCTGTAATCCCAGCACTCGGGAGGCAGAGACAGGAGGATTGCTGAGTTCGCAGCAGCTTGCCTGGGCACCATAGTGAGCTCAGGGCCAGCCTGAACTACAAAGCAAGACCCTGTCTCAAAAAAAAAAAAAAAAAAAAAAAAAAAAAAAAAAAAAAAAAAAAAAAAAACGAAAGAAATGGCCAACTTTTAGTTCCTTCTTTACAGTGTTCTCGTCATAGCAGGCCTTTTCCTCATCCTCCAAATATTCCACTTTACTTTGAGTAATGCTGCCCTTATGCCCTATTCTTTTTCTTCTGTGTACTAAAACCACAAATGTGCATTTAAAAGCAGACTCTGGCATCTTCATTTGATAATTTAATCTGGTCCCTTTAAAGTAATTTAAAGAAAAAAGAATAAAAGAAAAGAAAATCTATTTCAGAAACCAAAATATATCTATGCAGCATTCTGGGCATATGTAAGACAAAGGATCTTTCCAGTAAGGGGACAGAATGACAGTTCCACTTATCTTGTTTTCTCATAAATTAGATCAGTTACATATTTCGGTGGAAAGAGAAACCCTATCTTACTGGGTACATTTCTGAATCAATCATCTGCATTGCCCATCTGCGCCCTCTCAAGAGCAGGGAGCATTATAAAATTTGTACCTTTCAATTAGGTTGCCATAAAAAATGAGTAGCTCAGGGCCATTAGTTTACTACTGGTATCCAGCCATGTTTTCCTTCTTAAATGACATTCTGAAAGCCTCCATTCTGAACATAATCACCCTAAGGTACTCCTAGAATATGGTCTCAAATGATTCAATTAGGACTAAAAGTTGCTCTCTTCCTGGAGCACAGGACTCCAGAAACCCATTTGCAGTCTTCTGAATGTGCAAGACCTTCTTCCTTCCAAAAACGTCCCTGAAAAGATGTCAGTGCAGATGAGGATTCTCTTCTGTCTGTTTCTCCCTATTGTTTCTCATCTGTCTGATCTGTATTTATGAAGTGCAATGTTCAGCCCTAGACAAATGATGATCAGTTTACCAACTAGTGAATAATAAATCAGTTGACTCAAATGAGAATAATTTCCCTACAGAACCATTAAAAAAGAATGATGCATTTCCCACTGGCTCACAATAGTTTATTTAACTTACAATGAAGTTCAACTCTATTGTATTAATAGTTTCCTTTCATTTTTCAGGAAAAAGATCTGATATCTTTAGTAATTTTGGATACACTGCCTATGATTTGTGGCTACTCCATGCTCCCTGCCAGGGATAAAGAGATTCTCTCCCCTTTCTGAGATAGCTTTTTTAGTACACTGAAGTAGAGAAATGTATCTGTTACTATTTTTTTTTTTGGCTCTAACAAGATATTCCAGACCTAATGATTGACAACAAAAATCGTTTATTGTCCACAGGTCTGTATGTTAGCGATGTGGGCAGGACTTACTCAGATGCTTCTGACTGATTGACAGTTTGATGGAGTTTGGTGTCCCATACTGTCCTGCCGCCAGTCATCTAGGTGGCCTCTCTCCAGTTGGCCTCTTATCCTCCAGACGGCTGGCTTTGGCTTCTGGGCTCAGAATTCCAAGGGAATGACTGGGAAAGTTAAATGGCATTTGCTGCCCTAGGTTCACAAATTAGAGGACACATTTTGATCACAAAAGTCACAATCAAGTCCAGATTGAAGGGCTTTTCTTCATGAGAGTGACGCAGGAGAGTTAAGGCCTAACTCCCCACCTGAAATGCGAGTTAGTGTTCTCTAAAAATCAAAGAATGAATTTTAGGAACAACAGAGGTTTGAGTAGGAAAATTTTATTGAGAGATAAAGCTTCTGCCTTAAGAGAGACTGAAGGGGGGCCCGGAAAGTGGGTAACCCCCCACCTCACTTTTTAGAGGGCTTTTATGGAGCAAAGCCACGAGGTGAGGCGGGTCTGAAATAGGGGCTACCAGTAAGATTCAAAAAAGGTAGACATGTTGCAATTGACCAATGAATACAGTGGGGGCTTCCAATAAGATTTGAAAGAGGCCGGAGGATTAGCTCAGTGGTTCCGGCGCCTGCCTCGCAAGCTCAAGGTCCTGTGTTCGATCCCGGTAACCACATACAGTGCTGGGTGTGGAGGCTCACGCCCACCAGCAATCAATACCACATACCACAGTGCCGGGCGTGGTGGCTCACGCCTGTAGTCCCAGCACTCGGGAGGCAGAGACAGGAGGACTGCTGAGTTCGAAGTTTGCCTGGGCTACATAGTGAGCTCAAGGCAGCCTGAACTACAAAGTGAGACCCTGTCTCAAAAAAAAAAAAAAAAGATTTGAAAGAAATGGGCAAACCATGACTAACCAATAGGTAAATGACAAGCATAGCTACTTTAGCAACTTTTTGATTGAATAGGGTCCAATGAGAAATCAAGCCTTCGAGGATCATGCTTGTCCGGAGACTCCTCCAGGTGGGTCAAAGTCCTGGCCCCCTCTTTGGGGAATTTGCAATTGTTGCATTCCAGGGAGGGTCTGGATCCGGATTTTGACCTTCCATCCGGGGAGATGAGGTCTGCCAGTCACTGCTATCTGGTAGTGTAGTTCTTCATTGATGGTGTTGACCTTTGAGGATGTCCTTTTTGCAAGTCTTTCAAGGGCCAGTCCTATCTATCTGTCTACATATGTCTAGCTGGCCTTTCTACCTATAACAAGAGGAGTGGCAAAGCTAACTTTCAGAGGGGCACACAAGGCTGAGAGGAATTATTGCAACCATCTATGTCAAGAGTCTACAAGAAGGGTGTTGGTCAGAGGCATGAAAATGGGAGAGTATGAGAGGAAGAAAGAAACCAATACCTCTGGACTCTGGTGGACCTGGATTCCTGCTTCCTAGTAATGTAACCAGAGAAAAATTAGTAACTATCCAAATTTTAATTTTCCACCTCTTGATAATTCTCCACTATTATGATTATTGTGATAACTAGAAACAATGTCTATAAACCCACTTAGCAAAGTACAAGCTCTCTACTAGTTGTCAGTAACCAATTAAACCAATGCCTCCTGTAGCCCTCACCTCACAAGGGTGAGACAGAGGTGTAGGCTTTGATCATCTCAACTCACACACTTGGCAATCCACAGAGAATTTACTCTTCATTTCACCCATCCTGATTCATGACTTTCATGTATTCTTTTCCCTGGACCAAGGGATTTTTGATTGCCTAAGTTAGGGGCATGGCAGGGACACCCTCCACTCTCGCCCTGCATCTACTTGTTAGCGGTTGCTCTCCTCCTTCAGCCAGTGCTTGTTAGACACCTGTGCTGTGCCAGCCTTCATGGCCGGCTTGGGATTAACAAGGAAGTGCGCCTGGCACCCTAGCAACCACAGTTCTGTCCCCATTGTGATTCATCCTCCACACTGTTGTCAGAGATTTTTATGTGTATGGAAATATTCATCTTCAATTCCCTTGTGCAAAAATCCCTATGCCCCATGGGATTAAAACCAGGCCCTTCATTCTTGGTTTCCGATGTAGTCATTCACCCAACCTAGGCTCCCAGCACCCTTCCACGTTCCTGTACGTCTCAGGATTCATTATACTCTTGCAGGAATCTGTGCCTTTATTGTAGATAGGTAAGTTAATTCAATATCTTATAGGCAGACAGGATCCGCCCTCAAGGAGGCAATATGGAGAACAATCAAAGAATCAAAATGAAGAACAATTGAGATACATTCACTGGTTAGCATTATATAAAAAAAAGAGGTACTACCTCTTCTAGAGATGAATAGCAGCAGTTGATATTCTAAACGGGGAAACTCCTTTTGGACTTGTTTTCCCATTTGACCCCCATTTAATCAATGTTACCCAGGTTACCATATTTGTAATCTTACTGTTTGGTTATGGTTTCATCCCACCTCAGGTCCATCTTGTGATTTTCTATAGGCTCTTAGAATGTTGTCCCTCTTTGTACACATCTCACCTCATGGTTTGCCATTTGAAACACCTTTGAGAAGCAAGGCAGCTGGGTGACCTATTTTTCAATCCCCCTTCCCTCTCTCTCTGTCTCTCTCCCTCCTTCCCTCCCTCCCTCCCTCTCTCTGTCTCTGTCTTTCTCTCTCTCAACTTTTCCTACAATTAACCTGTGTTGTCACTACTCTTTGATTATAGAGAACACAAACTCACAAACTCACAGATTCCTATTTTGGATCTCTAGTAGGTTTGCAAGTTGCATCTGTTACCCTAATATCACATTCACTGCAGGTGAAGGTCCTTATTCAGAAATAGCACTCTTTTGTGCCTACCTTTCTCTCTACTACACACACAAAGTTTCCATTTACTTTTATACTTAGGGACTTTAGAGCATAGTAAGTGCTCAACAAATATTAGTTGAATGAATATTTATGATGACAGTCACAGGCAGGAACTAATCCAGTTCAAGTGAAGAGTACCTGAGTATGTTTTGTGTCCACCAAGCATGAAGAGAGAAGGGGTGATACACTATGTTGGAGGGGGAGGCATGCAGATGGGATGAGAGGGAGTATCCTTAGCAAAACAGAGGTAGGGACAGAATAGGAATTCCTGTTAGCAAATCACCAGAAATCAAAGTTGCAATGGAGAGATTCATTCTGAGACTAAATGGATGCATCCAGAAAAATAACATTTGGAAGGACTGAAATTATTCTTGTTATAAAATAAACAACAATATGTAACATCTAACACAATGATAAATAGGACTTGCAAGTTCTAAGAACAGAGAAACAGATACAGGCATAACAGCTTAGCCTCCAACTATATCAGGCTAAGCATACAATGAAGAAAGCTTTCCTTGTTTTGTTTTGCTTTGTTTTTTGTTTGTTTTGGTCATATCAGGGATTGAACCCAGGGCCTTCAACCAGAACTACATCACCTGCCCCCAACTTTTGTTTTTTGAGAGAGATTCTCACTAAGACTCTAAATTGCCCAAGCTGGGCTCAAACTTCCAATCCTTCTGCTGCAAGAAAAAAGAATTAAAAAAAAAAACCCACTATAAATATGGGTCAAGATTTAGCTCAGTGGTTTCAGTGCCTGCCTAGCAAGCACAAGATCCCTGTTCAGTCCCTAGTAACCACATACAACAATACTGGGCATGGTGACTCACACCCACCAGCAGTCAGTACCACATACCATAGTGCCCTGTGTGGTGGCTCACACCTATAATCCCACCACTTGGGAGGCGAGGCAAAGGCAGGAGAATTGCTGGATTCCAGGCTTGACTGGGCTACATAGTGAGCTCAGGGCCAGAACTACAAAGCAAGACCCTGTCTCAAAAATAAAAATAAAAAAAAAAGGAAGAAAAGAAAACATAAATAGCCACAGATACTATTTTTGTTTATAAAAGACATGTAATATATGCAGTAGATATACACTGAGAATGAAATAACCTAGAAAATATGCCTGAGGCAGAACTAAAACTGCTGAATCATAACCCAAAGATTTTTGTAACAGTTTAACATTAAAGCGGAGTTCAGTTTGTAGGTTTTTGTTTTGTTTTGTTTGTTTTGTTGAGACAGGGTCTTGCTTTGTAGCTCACAATGGTTCTGAACTCACTGTGTATCCCAGGCTAACCTCAGACTCTCAGAAATCCTCCTGCCTCTGCCTCTACCTCTGAGTGCTGGGATTATAGGCATGAGCCACCATGCCCAACATTGTGGTATGTAGTACTGGGGATTGAATTCAGGACCTTGCACTTGCCAGGCAGAATGTGAAACTACTGAGCTAAATCTCCAGCCTTTCAGTTTGCACTTTTATTCTCTGGCTGTATAGTAACTCTCAAGATACAAGTGATTTCTTAGTTTTCTTTTAAGCATTCACTGAGATCCTTTTATTCTTCCACTGCTATCTTTACTGACTTCTATTAATACTAAGAAATATTCTGTATGTTTAATGTGAATAAAGATCTGTTTTTGACAAATGATTATAGAAGTCAATGGACCTCACATAATTTGCAAAACAATTTTATACCCTTAAGTTCACAGGGTTCAACAACACCATAAATATAGCAGAGCACAGATTCATCACTGTAATATGATGCTAATAGTGCCCTACACAAGATATCAAAATTGGAAAATAAGAGGCAAAAGTATCCTTGCGTATGACATGATTTTAAATGTAGAAAATGCTAAGAACTCCACCAAAAAAAGTTAGCACCAATGAGCAAATTTGCATTACACATAATCGACAGGCAAACATGAGCTATATTTCTAGACACTAGCAACAAGCAATCCAAAAACCAAAGCAACAATCCCATTTACAAAGGCATCAAAAAGAACAAAATACCTAAAAATAAACTTTACACAAAATACAAAAGCTTTGTACAATAAAAAATACATACAACCAAATGAAGAACATAGCAAGTCATGTATTAAAAGGTTTAATATTTTTTAGATATTCATGCTACCCAAATCCATCTAGAAATTAAACCTTACACTTCTTGATTTCAAATATACCATGAAGCAATAGTAATCAAGACAGCATTAAAAAAATCATAGCACAAATCACTTCTCAGCCTTTTGGCTAAGGTCATGTATAAAAAGTCATAGCATAAAAAATAGATTGATCACAAAACACAGTGGATGTTTAAGTAAAAAATTTACTACAGTAAGTGATACATTATCATTAAACTCCTTAAAACATACATCCTTGCTTTGGCAGAAATTTATTGACAGCACCAAAAGTCCAGGAGCTAAACCAAAAAAAAAAGGTTTATATTAAATTTAACCTCTATACAGCAAAGAAATAATAACCAGAATGAAAAGACAACCAATGGAATGGGAAGAAATAGCTGCAAACCATATACCTACTGGAGGATTAACATTCAGAATATATTATTTAAAAACCTGCAACTCCTGACAACACCCAGACAAATCTTGATTAAGTAATAGGCAAGAAACTTGAGTAGGCATTTCTGCAAAGAAGGTATATAATTGGCCAAAACTCATATGAAAAGATGTTCAAATCACTACTCGTTAGGATTTTCATGTTTTTTGATCATTTCTGTATCTTTAGAGAAATGTCTACTGCTTTTGTGACAACGCTGGTGAAACATTCCCTTAGCCTACACAACAATGTAGCAGCTCTCCAAATCTAGCATGCTCTGATTTTGATCACTGAGTAGGATGTCTCCTTTGATTCTGAGCCATAAAGACTTGGTTGATTTTAGAGGCAAAATTTTTTCTCAGAGGAGATACAGTATTTCCCTGAGTATCAGTAGAGATTATAGCAGACCTTGTCTTAGAAATATTTGATACATGTTGTCAAGTGAGTATGTGGCCAGTGAGGGAGATTGGAAGTCTTTTTTTTTTATCAAGGAATCACACTAATGAGTGGTATGGAATGAGTGGTATAGATCAGAATAGTTTTCCAGTCCCAGTGTATATGATTAACTGGAGAAGCAAAATGCTGAGTGTGAGAAGACCAGAAAAAGAGTCCATTGTGTAATCCAGTGGGGGAAGCAAGGCTGTTCCACAATGGGTCAGTAGTGGAAACAGAAAAGGAGCAGTCAGGTATTAGAAGGGAGATCTGATACCTTCATGAAGGTGGGGCCTGCCCCTTAGCACTGTGCCTTCAGGTTTGAATCTATATCAAAGTTTTATGAATGTCACTGAAAGGGGCTCAGGAAAGCAAGAATTACAAGATGCTTCATGGTTTACAGTAGTCCCCTCATATTTGCAGGAATATATTTCAAGGACCCCAGTGGATACCTGAAATCACAAACGGTACCAAACCATTAAGTGTGTGCCTGTGTGTAAATGTTTTGTCTTAGACATGCATACCTGTTATAAAAGTTGGCACAAAAAAATATTAACAATAACTCCTAATAAATTACAGCAATTACTATATTAGTAAAAGAGGGTTACTTTTTTTTGCAGTACTGGTACTGAACCCGGGGCCTGCAGAATGAGTTACATTCCCACCCCCTCCCCCTTTATGGAAATTTTTGAGACAGGGTCTTCCTAGGTTGCTAAGTTGCGCAGGCTGGGGTCAAATTTATGATCCTTATATCTCTGCCTACCAGTCACGAGATTACAAACATGTGCAACCATGTCTGGCTCAAATAAGCGTTATTCAAACACAAGCACAGTGATATTGCCAGTCTATCTGACAATGTCTACTAAGATATAGATGATAGATAGACAGATAGATGATAGCTAGATAGATGATAGATAGATAGATGATAGATAGATAGATGATAGATAGATAGATGATAGATAGATAGATGTGGAAAATAGGATACACTGGACAAAGGACCGATTCACAGCCTCACGGGGCAAAATGAGAAGGTGTGAGATTTCATCACGCTGCTCTAGTAACTGAAACAGCAGAAAGAGAAACCATGGATGAGGATGGGCCACTGTATTTCTTTTTCTTACTCTCGAGTTATCTGGAGAGGTAGTAGTCCTTCTCTTTAGCAATATTGAACGTGTGGAGAACATAAACTTGACCCAGCAAAGATAAAAAGTTCAATCTTAGCGGGGGTGAATTTGATAGTCAAGTAGTAAACAGTTGGAACTCTGAGATGGGGCCTTGAAAAAGAGGGTGAGAGTGGAATCATAGAAGTCTAAAGTGAGGAAAAGGAATATAAGAGGCAAAACGTTAAATATTTTGGTGTGGCGGAAGTCGTAGAGGGCTGATGTAGATATAAAGAGAAATAGCTTCATGTGCAAATGTTTGAGAAAAGAATATGCTTTAGAAGAGGGAATAAGGAGAAAATCAGACAAAACCAAAAGGAATTTCATAACTGTATATTCAAGAGGAAAACGAATCTCAGGTAGAAATAAATAATTAAAACTTTGAAACTTTATAGAGCAAACTGAAGTGTTTAAGAGAATCCAATGAATGTATAGTGATCTCAGAAAATGACTGTAGTTTAATTGTTAAAAGTTGAAGCACTCAGTAACATTACACAATGAAGAAAATGACAGTAAAGCATGGTTTCTAGGGTCCTCAAGAGATTGGGGGACAGTTGCTACCTGGTGAGGGTTCACCTACTTTCACCTCCAAGCCAAGTGCCAACATCCTTTTAGTATCAGAGGACCCAGCATAACAAAGATGTTTCTTCCCTTGTATTCAAAAAGATGTGCCTTCCTGACCAGCTTCCTCACAGTCCATGTTGCTAAGGAGTTAGGGACATACCCGAAGATTGTTGGTCAAACCTTCTGATTTAGCTCTTAGAAGTTGGGAAATCTGTTCATATGTACAGAGGCTTAAGAAATTAACTAAGATGAAATACTAAGATCTTCTACTCAACACAGGTTTCCCTCAAAATCTCTACCACTCAAATAACCATGTGTTTTCACCAGAATCTGACTTCTTTGCCTTGTGCTTCCTTACTTTTCTCCACAGAAATATTCACAGTGTGTTTATGGTGTGTCCTGAAAAATGTAAATCAGATTCCTGTCAGAGATTTTTGGGTCCTGCCTTACTGGCCAACTATAAATTTCAACTTCTGAGAGAAATGATGTGATTTACTCTCAATAATCTGAAATATTCATCAACAGACTGTTTTTAGAAATTAAAAGGCACCATGGATTCTCCGGAACGACAAAATCAAGCACAAGTCATTCACAATTTGTAATGAAAGCTGTGGATTTCACCATTTAAAAATTATAGAATAAGCTATAAGATGGGAAAATGCACATTTGTTTGCATGGGTGTATATGTAAAGTAATTTCATAGTCTGTTTTATTTTTGCCTCCATTAGGTCATGTTTGTACATGTTCATTTAAACTGGGAGGTTAGTTTGATGTTAATTTGCCAGCTGCCCATCCACATTCCCAAGCACACCTGTGGCTTTTAGGACATGCACTAGTGTGGCATTTCTCAGATTGCAACCTGCAGTAGAGTCACGCAAGAGGCCTTTTCAAAACACAGATCACTCTGCCTCATCCGCAGTGTTTCTGTTTCGTAAGCCTTGAATGGCACCTAAGAATGTATATTTATCTGCAGCAAGTTGTCATGTTAGAGTTCCCAAATCCTCTGGTTTATGGTTCTATCAATGTCTTAGTAAGTTTTTTAAAACATTCCTTTGTATTTGACTGCTGGATAGCTGGTAACCCTATCTCCAGGCCAAAAAGAAATTCCTGACAGTTACATTTATTAAGTAATTCAATCAGAATAACTTGGTATTGGGCCGGAGGGTTAGCTCAGTGGTTCCGGCGCCTGCCTCGCAAGCGCAAGGTCCTGAGTTCGATCCCCGGAAACCACATACAATGCTGGGCGTGGAGACTCATGCCCACCATCAATCAACACCGCATACCACAATACCGGGCGTGGTGGCTCACGCCTGTAATCCCAGCACTCGGGAGGCAGAGACAAGAGGATTGCTGAGTTCGCGGCGGCTTGCCTGGGCACCATAGTGAGCTCAGGGCCAGCCTGAACTACAAAGCGAGACCCTGTCTCCAAAAAGCAAAAAAAAAAAAAAAAAAACCTTGGTATTTAAATTTCGAGAACGTAGTAACTGTTTTGAGGTATATTTAAATTAAAGGAAAAATAATTCAGTTATTTCCTGGTTTCCATGGGATTCCCTACAGGACCTCCCACAAATACCCAAACCTCAAGTCACTTTATAAAATAGAATGATATTTTCATACAATTTACATGTATCTCCTGGCATATTTGAAATCATCTCTAGGAGACTTAAAATCCCTAATATAATGTAAATATTATGAAAAGAATTTCTGTATAGTATTGTTTAGGGAATAACAACAAGGATAAAGCCCTGATATTAAATATAGGTACTTCTAGTATATGTGCTGCCGAAGCAAGCACTAAATATAGGTACTTTTAAATATAGGCACTTAGATATTAATTATAGGTACTTTTCTCCCTCAGATGTCTGCAACCCATGGTTAGCTGAATCTGCAGGCATGGGATCCATGGATATGGAGGGAAAATAATATTTTATCTCATTGTTAATAAATACAATTGCTTAATAAAAGTGGTCAGAAGTCACAGGTTTTCAAGCCTTGGAAGCAAGGTGTCAATTACACAGTTTCACAAGATACGGCCTCAGGGAAAGAAACATGGAGAGGATCTTATGTTGGAAGCGTGAACTGCCTTTGTATGGCAGTTTGCTGCATGTCTGCAGCATCCAGTATGGCTGTGAGTCTCTCAGATTTTAAAATTTTCCCTACCCAGATGCCCACCTGGGTACTGAGGGCTCAGATGCTGCTGCTGCTCCTACTGCTGCTGGTGGTGGCCTGAGAACTCCATCTTGAGAATCACTGGAATTTTTTCTCAGCTTTCTTTTGCATTTTCTGTGACAATACTTAAGATCGTCACAATGTTGGAAAGCCAGAAATACAGACAAGTACATACAGATTTATACCAAATGAGTTTTTCTGGCATAAAAATTGAATAAAGGTAAATAAATTGAATAGAGGATGAAGGTACTGTAAAGAATTATACATTTAGGATTGTGTGCAATTGTTGCTATGGAGCACTTATGAAGCAACTTTTTTCTTGTAACACTTCTGAGTCATAATTAATTAAGTCTGCCAATCCCATCTAGGCACCAATTATTGTCTTCACTGCAGGAAACTGATATGTCAGATTCCATGACTTGCCTTGGACCAAAGAGGATTTAATTGTTGTATATAAGATGATAAAAATCACAGTATTTCTTTTTAAAATGTTACAAGAAAATGGACATTTTATACAACTCAAAAATGCCCTCAATCCTCATAGCTAATTTTCATAAAACCCATGTAAGGTGGGTGAATATCAAAGAGAGCCATTTTACTAAAGAGGAATCCATTGTCAGTTGCTGGTATATGCAGATAAAGCTAGAACCCAGTGGGTGAGAGAGAATGCAGCATGAGTTTGAAGACACTCAAATACAGACAGGAAGGCTGGGAGTCTCTGTTAAAAATAGGTGGGGCTGCATTGCCATACCCTGCAAAGCATCATTTTAGAAAAACAAAATTCAAACCCCACTGAGGACAAAGGGTCGAAAAACCAGCTCATGACAAGAAGAGCACGTTCCTCTTTCGTAGGGCTGCACAGAGCTCAGAAGGGACAGAGTAAGGGTGAGAACATGCCACACGTTTTTACCGTGCTTTCTTCAACTCAGGATGCTACACAGGGTTGAAAACACAACATTCCCACGTCGGCTCCCCCTCTGATCCCTTCCTCACACTGCGAGGCTCTCCACTGCTGGTGCTTACAGGGAGGGATATGACTTGAGAGGCCCCACGTGTGCACCGTAGGAGTTCTTGCATGCACAACTATAGGGCACCTATAGCCTAGAGAGCCATTCAGCTGCCACCCGCATGCCAGCCCAATGCTGGTCTCTGTGCCTTGAGCTAAGTGTTGCATGACACCTGGCTGCCCTGTTTCCTGAGTGTCTCCACCTTTCTCTGAGGCTGTGTATAGACAGGGCTTCTTGGTCTTCTGGGGTCTCCCCCATCCACTGCTATGAGACCTTCTTTCACCCTCGAGATACAGCTTAAGTTTTTATAGTCTTTATGGTAAAAACGGCCAACCAAGGTGCTTTCTGGGATGTAAGATCTTTCCGATATAAAACTGGAAAGGCAGATTGCCCTACATACAGCCCAACCTAGACTCTGTTAAAGCTACCAGTACCCCAATCTCTGCAATAGGAATTAAGTAGTGTTTTCTCCTTTGTACGCTCACAGAATTGGGATTACGCATCTATCTCAGCCTTTCGTCCTATGAGAATTGTTTCCCAAGTATTTGTGCCCTTCATACCAGTGTTAGCATCTTGGAATTGTGGTGTGGGACTAGGCTTTCCCTGGGTTTCATACACACTGTCCACCAGGCATCCTTAAGAGTACTTTGCACAAATTGAAGAAATTAATCATTCAGATACAGAATGAGTAAAGATTGACCTTAGGCCTCATAATGGGCTAAATAAACAGTGTTTTTAAAGAGATAATGTGATTCTCAGATGAATCAACCTCAGGATAACAGGAAATGGGCTGCGATTTCAGTGAAACAGAATTCCGTGCATCAAAAGCAGCCTTGCCGGGAAGGATGGTGGGAAAAAATAAAGTGGCTATAGCTTACAAAAGAAGATTATGAAATCTTCACTCTCGAAAGCATTGCACATTGCCCTAGTGTCCACGTATATCTTTGTTTAAAAATAAAGATTTTCTGAAATAAGGAGCTGAGCAAGGTTACATTAGAGGCAATACTCAGACGAGCTGCTCCGAGGCCTAGACAGTGGACACGATGAGTATTCTCCATGTTTCCAGCAGTGAGATCAGACCCATTTTTCTCCTTGACCAAGGTAAGATATGCATGGGCTGGCCTGAGCCTGCTGAAGTCATGGTGTTTGAGGTTTAGACGTCAGGAGTGCGACTGTACAGCTGACTGGCAGTGCGTGGTGATATCTCAGTATGGCTGGTGGGGTTTCTCACACAGGATTTAGTCAGGGACAGTAAGACTCAAGGAATTACCATTCGCCATGGTCTTCGCTGAAGGAGGGCTCACATCTCACTCTGCACCATGTGGACTGACCATCTGCTCTCGATAATTGCAATTCTCTTCCAGGACTCATAAAGCCTCCCTGTGTTCTTGCGTGTCTTTGAAATGCCTCTGGCAACTGCTCCCCTCACCAGTGGAGCGGCTGGAGCGGCCCCAACAGCTGTAGGATTCACTGGGGTTTGTCTCCGCTCTGTGTCTGGCAGCCAACAACAGCGGCCCTGCCACTCTCCCGAAAGAGCCTGCACATTGTAAACCCATTAAGGCTTAAATCCAGGGGGACAACAAAGAGAACTAACTGCCTTTGAATGTGAGCTCTGTGTGGGCCAGAGCCTCCTGCCGCTCGGCCACCACGGTGATCAGGAGGGAAGTTACAAGCTTCTGAGGGAATATTTTCACAGGTTTTTCCAAACAAAAGGATCTTTCTTCCAATCCCATACAACAGTGTTCGGATTGCTGATTAACTAAACCCTGTAAAAAAAAAAAAAAAAAACAGGTTCTTTGTGTAAATAGACTAGCGGTGGGACTCGTGTGCACGTGCGTGTGCCTGTGCGTGATGCCACTATGCGACTGTCAGTGTTTCTGCTGGTTGGAGAAGCACGCAGGGAAGCCCTGTTTGGAGTTTGACAAAAGGACAAGGAGATTGTCACACCGTATCTCATCCTCCTGGCGATTTTTCTCCATGCACAGTCTTGTGGCTGTCTTCGCATGTCAGAGGCGTCGTGTGTTCCCTGTGCCCTTGAGAATTTACCTGCTCCAGTCTTCATTACAGCGTCCCGTTTTGGCCTGTGTTCTCGTGGGGTCCAAAGAGAACCCATCTCAGCTGTCACCCCGTTTACTGCCATCCAGTTGCTATTTAGGAAGTCCCTTCTTAAAAGTCCCATCTGTCTTAAATTACTCTGCTGTTTACTTCCCCCCAGGGCCACGCCCTCTGTGTGGAGCATGCCTTTTGTATTTAATTTACACCAGAGGCTCTGGAAGCCCGGACAGAAGCCCGTGGAAGCTGCTGGCAATTCTTGTATACGCTTCTATTTAGTGTAAGCCTGTTCAAGCCTGGCAGCCTTTTGGAATTGTTACTGAAGCTGTCAAACCGTTACTTACTATTTTGTCTGTTTTCATTATGTATTAGTCGTCTTGTAAGTTTTGCAATTTGATTATTTTGGAAATTTTAAAATCTTGCATTCTGCTTTGTTGTCGATAATCATCTATCCATAATTATGGTACTTACTGTGAGGTTACCTATCAATTCAGCCTTTGCTCTTTGCCATACCGATAATTAACCAATACGATGCCTTATTGTTTTAGTTGTGGCCTTTTAGGAGATTACAGTACGTGTTGAGTGGAAAAAAAAGCTCTTCACAGGCCTCTAGTGGACATGTGGTGGAACTGCAGGGATTTTACCCTGAAATGTGTGACCCATATAGGAATTAGGCAATCACAAAAATATTCTAGGCACTTGGTATTTAATTTAAAGATAAACAGTATGTATAACAGCGAGAAAAACAAAGGCAATGGTGAAATAAAACTTCTGGTTGACCTTGCCACAGATTATTATCTAGATGTACAGTGTTACCTATTCCCAGAAGAACTAAATTACTTTGCCTAATGAATCCCTGTAGACTAATTGTCTGAGTCCATTAATAAGAACAGCTCTTTTAAACTTTAAATTGTAATTTAAAATCTACCATTTAATTATTTATTTTTGAGACAGGGTCTCACTTTGTAGTTCAGGCTGGCCCTGAACTCACTATGTAGCTCAGGCAAGCCTCAAACTCAGCAATCCTCCTGCCTCTGCCTCCTGAGTGTTGGGATTATAGGCTTGAGCCACCAACCCTGGCATTTGTGTTATGTGGTACTGATTGCTGATGGTCATGAGCCACCACGCCCAGTATTGTTGTATGTGGTTGCGGGGAGGGGAGGGGAATCAAACCAGGGACCTTGCACTTGCTATGCAGGCACTGGAACCACTGAGCTAAATCTCTGGCCCCTCAATTCATTTTTATCAATAGTTTTTATCAAGAATTTGAAATGCCTGATATTTTCATGGATTCATAGTTTAAATCCAAAACAACCATTTTACATGTTTAATCTCATAAAAAGTTGAAAGAATAAGCCTCTATAAAGGACTATGTAAGGAGGTATTCGTGTAGAGGCAGCCCACACCTTCCCTGGAGACTAAAAGCCACCACACCTTCGGTGATTTTCCATGAGCATTCTCTGGACTCTTCATGCTTCCATGCCTGCTTTTAAGTTCCCTTTGCCTGAAATAACTTCTTCCATTCACCACTTCCCCACCTGGAAAAATTCTTAATATATTTATAAATCCAAGTCAAAGGCAATTTTTTTCTAAAATTTCTGTGGAACTTCCTCCTCAACCATCTGAAAACTATTTTGCATGGTAGAGTTTTACTGTTGAGCAGTCAATGTATTAATATGTTAACTTGTAAGGGGCTTATTTCTTTCTGCTAATAGGCTTTAAGCTTTTCATGCACATTAATACAGTGCTGTGTTTTGCCATATTCTTTTTTTAATTGAATTCTTTATTGGTACATTTTATATACATCTCATAATCACAAGATTGGGGAATTTGTACCAGTATATGACACAAGTTAATTCTCATTTTTATCCACATCCCTACCCACCCATACCTCCCCACCCCCTATATACATGCTCTTTTATTTTCTTTCAGACTCATATTTATTCCTTCCCCTCATTACATTCCCACACCAAATTTCCTATGGTAATTTCCCACTCTATAAAAGCGGTCATACTTTCTAGAACTCATTTACATCTACAGGTGCTCATATTAAAGAAAAGATCCGGTATTTGCCTATCTGTGATCTATTTATTTCACGTATTAGTATGTTCTCCAGGTGTATCCATTTGCATATAAATGAATGAATCTTGTCATTCTTTATAGCAGAATAGTACTCCATTTTATTTTTTAAAAAAACACATCTTCTTTATCCAGTCTCCAGTTGATGGGCATTTGGGTTGTTTCCAAGATAGAGGTATCACGAACTGAGCTGCTATGAACAAGGGTGTACATCTGTCTTTCCAATGTGAATCTTTAAATTTCTTTGGGTATATTCCTAGTAGGGGAATAGCAGGGTCGAATGGGATGTCTAGTCCTAGTTTTCTGAGGAATATCCACACAGATCTCGACAATGGCTGCACAAGTCTACAATCCCACCAGAAGTGGAGAAGGGTTCCTTTCTCCCCCCCGCCCCAGCCTCACCAGCATTTATTGTTGGTTGATTTTGTAATCGTGGCCATTCTTTGTGGAGTGAGATGAAATCTTAGTGTTGTTTTCATTTGCATCTCTTGAATGACCAGTGATGTTAAGCATTTCTTCATATGCTTCTTAGCTGCTTTGACTTCTGCCTCTGAGAAGTGTGTTCATTTCAGATACCCATTTTTGAATTGGGTCTTTAAACTTGGGGAGGCTGATCTGTTTAAGTTCTTTATATATTGTAGATAATAGCCCTTTGTCTGATAAACAGCTAGTAAAGATTTTTTCCCATGTTGTGGGTTGTCTTTTAGCAGTGCCAGTGACTTCTTTTGCTGTGCAGAAGCTTTTTAAGAGGATGAGATCCCATTTGTTTATTCTTTCTGCTAGTTCTTGTGCTATAGAGGTTTTATTCATAAAGTCTCTACCTAAGCCAGTGTCTCCAAGAGTTTTACCTAACCTGTTTTCCAGCAGGCTTATTATTTCTGTTTTAATGTTTAAGTCTCGAATCCATTGTGAATTTAGTTTTGTACATGGTGAAAGAGATAGGTCTAGCTTTAGTATTTGGCAGGTTAAAGCCCAGTTTTTCCGGCACCACTTGTTAAAGAGGCTGTCTTTCCTCCATTGAGGATGTTTGGCTCCTTTGTCAAAGATAAGGTGGCTTAGTGTATCTGGGGTGGTTTCTGGATCTTCTAATCTATTCCACTGGTCCTCAGGTCTCTTACTTTGCCAGTACCGTGCAGTTTTTATCACAGTGGCTTTATAGTAGAGTTTTAAGTAGGGGATTGTAATATCCCCTGCCATGTCGTGGTTGCTTAGAATTGCTATTCTAGGATTCTTGTAGTTCCAGATGAATTTTTGTATTATTTTCTCTAGCTCTGTGAAGTATAGTGTTGGAATTTCAACTGGAATTGCATTGAAACTGTATAATAGTTGTGGGAGTACAGCCATTTGGATGATGTTGGTTCTCCCTACCCAGGAACAAGGAATATCTTTCCACTTTCTGATATCCTTTTCTATCTTGATTTTCAGAGTCCTGTAGTTTTCAGAGTAGAGGTCTTTCGCCTCCTTTATTAGGTTGATTCCTAGATATTTCATTTTTCTAGGTGCTATTGTGAAAGGGATAGACTCCCCAATTTCTCTTTCAGTGAGTCTGTTGTTTGTGTAGACAAAGGCTGTTGATTTTTGAGCATTGACCCTGTATCTAGCAACACTACTAAATTTGGTAATTAAGTCTAGCAGTCTTTTGGTTGAGTTTTTAGGATCCTCTAGAGTATCATATCATCAGCAAATAATGACAGTTTAACTTCTTCCTTTCCTATCTTTATTCCTTTTATATCATTGTCCTGCCTGATTGCTATGGCTAATTTTTCCAGCACTGTATTGAACAAGAGTGGTGACAGCAGGCATCCTTGTCTTGTTTCTGATCTTAGTGTAAAAGGTTCCAGGTTTTGCCCATTAAGTATGATGCTGGCTATTGGTTTCTCATAAATAACTTATATCAGATTGAGAAAAAGTCCATCTATTCTGATTCTCTGTAGGGTTTTGATCACAAATGGGTGTTGGATTTTGTCAAATGCTTTTTCTGTGTCTATTGAGATAATCATATGGTTTTTGCCCTTGAGTCTGTTAATATAGTGTATTACATTTATTGATTTACATATGTTGAACTAGCCTTGCATTCCTGGGATAAATCCAACTTGATCAGATTATATGATTTTCTTGATAACTCTCTGTATTCTGTTTGCCAGTATTTTATTGAAGATTTTTGTATCAATGTTCATTAGAGAGATTGGCCTGTAGTTTTCTTTTTTGGTTGAATCTTTCTGTGCCTTTGGAATCAGGTGATGGTTGCTTCAAGGAATGATTTGAGGAGTACTGCTTCCCTTTTAATTTCATTAAAAGGATTGAGAAGTACTAGTATTAACTCTTCTTTAACAGTTTTGTAGAATTCAGCAGTGAAGCCATCAGGACCAGGGCTTTTCTTTGTTGGTAGGTTTTTTTTTTATTACATTTTCAATTTCACAGATTGATATCGGGTTGTTTAACATTATTATATCCTTTTTGTTCAGCTTTGGAAGTTCATATGTGTCTAGGAATCTATCCATTTCTTCTAGATTTTCCATCTTTTTGGAGTACAAATTTTCAAAATACGTGTTTATTATCCTTTGGACTCCCACTTGATCTGTCATAATTTCTCTGTTTTCATTCCTAATAGCATGGATTTGAGCCTTTTCCTTCCTTTGTTTGATAAGGTTGGCTAAGGTTCTGTCAATTTTATTTATCCATTCAAAGAACCAACTCTTCAATTCATTTATTTTTTGTATTGTTCTCTTTGTCTCCATTGCATTAATTTCTGCCCTGATCCTAATAATTTCCTCCCTAGTACAAGCTTTGGGTTTGTCTTGTTCCTCTTTTTCTAATTGTTTGAGGTTTATCAGTAGATTGTTTATTTCAGTTTGCTCTACTTTCTGAGTGTAGGCATTCACTGCTATGAATTTCCCTTGTAGAACTGCTTTCATTGTGTCCCATAAGTTCCTGTATGTTGTACTGGGGTTGTTGTTTAGTTGTAGAAATTGTTTAATTTCTTTTGTGGCCCATTGGTTGGTCAACAGAGTGTTGTTCAATTTCCATGTGTTTGTGAGGATCTTGGAATTTCTTTTGCTGTTCAGTTCCAGTTTCAAGGCATATGATCGATAGTATGCAGGGGATAACTTCAATTCCTTTGCATTTACTTAAGCCTGTTCTATAGACTAGGATATGATCTATTTTGGAGAATGATCCATAAGCAGCTGAGAAGAATCTATATTCTGACTTTGTAGGATGAAATATTCTGTAGGCATCTATTAAGTCCATTTGCTCAAAAGTTTGATTTAGCTCCAGTTGATCTGTCAATTTGTGAGAGTGGAGTATTAAAGTCCCCTACTACTTGTATTAATGGTTATCTGGTTTTTCATGTCCACTAATGTTAATTTTATATAGTTGGGTGCATTAGAGTTTGGTGCATAAATATTTATGATTGTTACTTCTTTCTCTTGGATAGTTCCCCTATATGAGAATATAGTGACCTTCTTTATCTCTCTTAATCAGTTTGGGTTTGAAATCTATTTTATCCACAAACAAGATAGCCACACCTGCTTTTTTGCAGTTTCCTGTGGCATGGAGGATTGTTTTCCAACCCTTTATTTTCAGTCTATGGGTTTCCTTCTGAATTAGGTGTGTTTCTTGTATGCAGCAAATTGTAGGATCTTGCTTCTTGATCCAATCTGCTAGTCTGTGTCTTTTAATTGGCCCATTGAGTCCATTGACATTAATGATTATGACTGATATGGACATATTCAGAGCTGCCATGTTTCCCAGTTCTTGGTTCTTTTCTTCCTTGCTTTTCCCCTTTTCCATTTAGTTTCTTGTTTGCCCCAGTGAGTTCACATTGCTGGTTCTCGTGGGTATAGAATTTTCTGTGTTTTTTTCCAAAATGTTCTTTAGAATGTTCTGGTGTGCAAATTTCATATTTGTGAAGTTTTTCAGGTGTTCTTTATCATGGAAGTATCTTATATTTCCCCATCTATTCTGAAAGATAGTTTTGCAGGATACAGCAGTCTAGTTGGAGGTTGTTTTCCTGTAATGCTTGAAACACTTCCCTTCAGTCTCTCCTTGCATTGAGTGTTGGTATTGAAAAGTCTGCTGTGATCCTAATGGGCTTCCCTTTGTAGGTGATTTTCTTCCTTTCTCTCACTGCTTTCAGTATTTCATTCTTTTGATGTATATCTGGAACCTTTATAATTATATGTCTAGGTGTAGATATTTTTATGTTACGGTCTTTTGGAGTCCTATAGGTCTCATATATCTGTATGTCCAATTCTTTTCCTGTGAAGTTTTCTGCCATTATCTCTGACAACAGTATTTTTATGTATTTTACACGTCTCCTGTTTCCTCAGTGACTCCAACCAGTCTTATGTTATTTTTCTTTGAGTCATCTAGAAGCTGTTGGATTTCTCATGGTCCCTTGCCCTTTTCCATAGATCATGTCTTTCCTGTTCATTGGCTGCTATGGTGTCCTCTAGGTCTGAGATTCGGTTTTCTGCTTCATTCATCCTACTTTGCAAACTTTTGTTCTTCATCATTGCCTGGAACTCTGCTTGGAGCTGTTTAAAAGATTCCATTGCTTCTGTTATTTTGGATTCTATCATCTCACTGATCTCTTCTTTAATGATGACCTTCACTGTGGACAGTATCTCTGGTGGTTTTTTTTTTTTTTTTTTTTTTGAGACAGGGTCTCACTTTGTAGTTCAGGCTGGCCCTGAGCTCACTATGTAGCCCAGGCAAGCCTCGAACTCAGCAATCCTCCTTGTCTCTGTCTCCCAAGTGCTGGGATTACAGGCGTGAGTCACCACACCCGGCAGTGTCTCTGTTTTGATGTCAGAGATGAGTTCTGATTTCCATTTTACTGGATCTGCTTTAGTTACCATCTCAGAAAGACTTGGTGTTTGAGCTTCATTTTGTTCTATTTCCCTTTTCTCTGAATCTGCCTGTGGTGGTAGTCTTTGTGTCTGGTTGTTTGAATATTTTCTCATTTCTACTCTTTTGTTGTTACTAATGTTATTTGTTTAATTTTTTGCATGATGCCAGGGCAGTGTTTTTAGAAGTCTCTTTCTTTCTGTTATCTGGATCCCTTTGGAAGTGCCACCTTGAAACTGTAATGACCTTTGAGAGCTATCAGTTCTGACACATCATGGGAGGTATTTGAGCAGAACAATCACATCATCTTTGTTATCATAATACAATCAGTACCAATATCAGAATTAAACATAGTAAATGAAATGAAAAGTTTTGATAATTGCTATTCTGAAGACTTTGAATTCATGAGTTACCTCTATGTCCATATGCCAAAATTTAGAATTAATCAGCAATGTGTATACAACATGCAAATCGTAAATGTACCCCCAGAACCCTTTGGGCATAAAAGGTCCCTGGGGAATCAGTGAGGTAGGGAGACAGAAGGAGAATGAAATAAGGTTAGCAGATTTATAAAGATCACATAGATCTCGAGAACCTCATATATGCCAGCGGGTAACAGAGGCTAAAAGGACATATATAAAACAGTGCCAACTGTATGGTGTAAGACCGCTGGAGACTTTGCACACCTTCTTATAATAATACAGAGGAAGGCCTAGCGTGGTGGCTCATGCCTGTAATCCCAGCACTCAGGAGGCAGAGACAGGAGGATTGCTGAGTTCGAGGCTTGCCTGGGCTACATAGTGAGCTCAGGGCCAGCCTGAAGTACAAAGTGAGACCCTGTCTCAAAAAATAAAATAAAATAAAATAAAAATAAAAAATAATACAGAGGAAGAAGTAGGGCAGCCTAAGAGTCTTTTACTTCTGGCTATTGGTTCTGACAGGAAGGTAGGAGAGGTTGTAGGGACAAGAGGTGAATAGAGGGATCTAGGAGTAGATAGCAAAGCAGAAGCTAGATTCCCTTTTCTATACAGATGTAAGCAATAGTGAGAGCAAAAACCCAGGAAGTTGGGCAGATTTAGTGCCAACAAAGTAGGAAAATAAGAAAAAAATAGTTACTTCAAAATGAAGGAATAAGAAGAGTAACAACAGCATCAAAATCAGCAATGATAATATACCAAGCTAAACGCATTAGTTAAAAAGAAATATCCCTCAACTTTTATCTTGCTGGTCTGTCTCCACACAGCTCCGGGTGGAGTGGGGTCCGCCCTGAGGTCGCAGATGGCGCCCAGAGTACAACTTCTTTAGCCAGTATCTCCCAACCTTTCTGAAGTCCTCCTGAGATCCAGTTCCAAAGGCTTCTGAACTGTGTGATCAGGTATACTCCCAGCAGTGAACCTAATCCCAGTATCAAAATCTATCTTAATCACTTCTTATCTCTGAGGCGAAATATTTAATACCTGCAATTTAAAGAAAGAGAGGTTTATTTTGACTCACACTTCATAGAGGTTTCTGTTCATAATTGGCTGGCTCTGTGGCAGGATGGCATGGCAGAGAAGAGCTGCTCATACCACAGTGGAAAGGTCAAGAGAACCGTATTCTTATCATTACTGTATCCTCAGTACCTCACACAGTTCCTGGGTTTTAGTGGAGTTTTTTTTTTTTTTTAGTGGTGTTCCATGTGTTGCTTGTTCTAGGTAAAATTGAGAGTTAAAGCAATATACCACATTTAGTTTTTCTTCTCTAGATATATATTCAGTCTGTCTCTTGTTGCCCTTTTCTGAGTCATTCCCAATTTAAAATCATCTTAAGCCCTTAAATTACCTTTTTCAAGGTACTTGGAATGTAAATCTTCTCTTGAGTATGAAATGAAATGTTTTGCCCTAGCATTAAATAAGAAAGGGATTCCAAGCAACTATGCTGGTGAAACAGTTATTTGGAGGTAATGAGAGACCTGATTTTATGTAGACAGCATGGCCGTTCTTCCTGGGAACTAGACTGGCTTCACTCTCACTGGTAGTGGGGAGGTATCCATACTCCTTTTGGATTACACTTGCAAAATATTTTGAAGACATTGGAATGGAAAGTAGTTCTGGAACAAATTTGTAATCTATTTAATCTTTAGAGTTTAGTCACCTGGTATCTTAGTTACTTTTCTTATTGCTGAGACCAAATACCTGACACCCGAAGTTGAAAGAGGAAAAGTTTATTTAGCGCAGTTTGTGGAAGTTTCAACTGAAACATAATTGGCTGGTTCCAAGGGTAGCACAGACACTGTTTTATAATATGAATCATATTGAAAGGGCTTTTTCCTAAACATTGTGTGAACAAGGGTAATATTACAATTTCATATGCTATGTTATTCAGTTGTCTACTCAATTCTCTTCTCAGAGTAATAGAATTGAATTTGAAAACTATTGTTTAGATATCCTAATGTTATGGCAATATCCTAATATTAGTGATGTCCGGGGCTCTTACAAGGCCAAAATGAGGGGATTAGAATCATTAATGGGATTGAGAAAAACTATTTATAAAGAAATGAAAAAGTGGGCCGGAGGGTTAGCTCAGTGGTTCTGGTGCCTGCCTTGCAAGCGCAAGGTCCTGAGTTCGATCCCCAGTAACCACATATAATGCTGGGTGTGGAGACATGCCCACCAATAATCAACACCGCATACCACAATGCCGGACGTGGTGGCTCACGCCTGTCATCCCAGCACTCGGGAGGCAAGGACAGGAGGATTGCTGAGTTTGTGGCGGCTTGCCTGGGCACCACAGTGAGCTCAGGGCCAGCCTGAACTACAAAGCGAGACCCTGTCTCAAGAGCAAAAAAAAAAAAAAAAAAAAAAAAAAAGAAATGAAAAAGTGGGCCAGAGATTCAGCTCAGTGGTTCTAGCTCCTGTCTAGCAAGCGCAAGATCCTGAGTTCAGTCCCCAGTAGCCACATACAACAATGCTGGCATGCTGACTCACATGTATAAGAACAACATTTCATAAGCACACACCACAATGCCAGGCATGGTGGCTCTTGCCTGTAATCTCAGCATTTGGTAGGCAGAGGCAGGAGGATTGCTGAGTTTGAGGCTTGCTTGGGCTACATAGTGAGTCCAGGCCCAGCCTGAAGTACAAAGTGAGACCTTGTCTCAGAAAGAAAGAAAGAAAGAAAGAAAGAAAGAAAGAAAGAAAGAAAGAAAGAAAGAAAGAAAGAAAGAAAGAAAGAAAGAAAGAAAGAAAGAAAGAAAGAAAGAAAGAAAGAAAGAAAGAAAGAAAGAAAGAAAGAAAGAAAGAAAGAAAGAAAGAAAGAGGGAAAGAAAAAGTCTAAATAAAATTTACCTCTATGAAGAAGTTGTTAGGAACTTTATATTGGTCAGGTCAAGCTGCCATAATAAAATATAATAGATTGAATAACTTGAATAAAAGAATATTTTCTCACATTTGTGGAGATTGAAGTCCACGATCAGAGTGCCAAAGTGGTTGGCTTCTGATGAGGGCTCTCTGCCTCCATGTCAGATTGCCACGTTCTCTTTGTACTCATGAAAAGAAAGAGCAAACTGTCTAGTATTTTCCTTATAAGGACAGTGACCCCAATGTGATAGCACTATCTTCATGACTCCAACTAGCTCTAACAACCTCTTAACAGCTCCCTGAAAAATTGCAATTACATTGGGGATCAAAGTTTCAACATATGAACTTGAGAGGAATAGTTCCATTTAGAATCCCAACCTAGACAAGCCATTTGGTGCAAGTGTCATTTCAGTAATGAAGTTTTCTACATTTGTAATTAAACATTATCATTTGAAGGAAATCACATGGGAATATGAAGCACTTTTTAATTGAATTCTTTATTGGTACAGTTTATATACAGCTCACAATCACACTTAATATTGAGGAATTTGTACCAGTATATGACATGAGTTAATTCTCATTTTTTTTTTTTTTGAGACAGGGTCTCGCTTTGTAGTTCAGGCTGGCTCTGAGCTCACTATGTAGCCCAGGCAAGCCTTGAACTCAGCAATCCTCCTGTCTGCCTCCCAAGTGCTGGGATTACAGGCATGAGCCACCACGCCTGGCACTGTGGTATGTGGTACTGATTGCTGGTGGACGTGAGTCTCTACACCCAGCATTGTATGTGATTTCCAGGGATCGAACTCAGGACCTTGCGTTTGCGAGGCAGGCGCTGGAACCACTGAGCTAACCCTCTGGCCCGTTAATTCTCATTTTTATCCATACCCACCCCACAACCCCCTACCCTTATATACATGCTATTTCTTTTGCTTTCCAAATCATATTTATTCTTTCCCCTCATTACTTTTCCCTACCACATTCCCTTTGAATATTTTCTATTTCACAACATCTATCATACATTCTAGAACTCATTTATATCTACAGGTTCTCATACCAAAGAAAAGACACAGTATTTACATATCTGGGATCTATTTATTTCACTTATTAGTGTGTCCTCAAAGTGTGTCCATTTGCACATAAATGAATGAAATTTGTGCTTCTTTATGGCAAAGTAATACTCCATTTTATTTACCAAAAAACACATCTTCTTTCTCCAGTTTCCAGTTGATGGGCATCTGGAATGTTTCCAAGATTGAACTATTACAAACTGAGCTGCTATGAACATGGGTGCACATATGTCTTTATGATATGATTCTTTTAATTCCTTTGAGTAAATTCCTAGCAGGGGAATAGCAGGATCAAATGGAACCTTGTATCCTAGTTTTCTGAGGAATCTCCACACTGATCTCCACAATGGTTGCATAAGTCTACAATCCCACCAACAGTGGAGAAGGGTTCCTTTCTCCCCGCAGCCTTGACAGCATTTATTGCTGGTTGATTTCACAGTAGCAGCCATTCTTTGTGGCATGAGATGAAATCTAAGTGTTGTTTTCATTTGCATCTCTCGAATGACCAGTGATGTTCAACATTTCTTCATATGCTTAGGAAGCTTTTTTTAATTAAGGAAGATTTACAGAAGAAAACAAGGCAGTATTATATCAAGATAAAATATTAAATATAATTATCTTGATGAAATGAGAATTCTAGTTGCTCTAGGTTCATTCAAAATTCAGTTTTATAGCACCATCAGCTCTATAGAAGACACTTAAAATGTGCTGTGCACTTGTGCTATCTCTGGTGTTTCATTCATAGATCAGAGTCTGACATCCACACAATGTGGCTTATTAACTCTTACTTTACAGTTCTAATGTATTTATTTTTCTGACTTTTAGAGGATTAAGTATGAAAAGGCAGATAGAGACTTTTGGTGGACAGATAGCAAGTAAAAGTACTGGCTGACTTGATAGCAGTGGAGTAGAAAAAAATAATTATAAACCATCTGGCTCCAATGTGCTACTCCATGGCAGCCTGAGATCAGGGATATTCTTTTTCCCTATATGTTCCCAATTTCTAGTCTAGCACTTGGTATATATTTGTTGAGTGAATGAATATTTTATTTGGTACCAAAGACATCATAAAATGAATCATTAGAGATTAAGAAAAAATTAAATTATATATGTGTATTGTGCTTAAAAGAAAAAACATTTTAAATATTACCATTTAAAGAATTTTTTTCAATGTTCACATGTTCTTATGCTAAATCTTTACTGCACACATACATAGGTATCATGAAATATCTTACTCCTTTTTTCTATTCTTAAAATATTTATATTTTAATTTTACATATTCCTGAAAACAATGAGATGAGAATTCCCTTCTTTTTTGTCCTTGAAGGTGAACAAGGTTCTACTGCAACTGATTAGCAGAAACAGTTGTGCCAAGTTGCTGAGATTTGGGGGTTATCTGTTACTGAAACACAACATAGCCTATTCTGTTGTCTTTGCAAGTATTTTGTACCTATACAGCCAGGAATATATTATACTGAGCTTCCTACATGTATCCAGACTGTCTGTAGTTTGATTTTATGGCAGCATTATGAAGACATTGCTCTTGAAGAAGCAGCTGCCACTCTGCATTGTGGTGTGTTATCTGAGGTACTGTCCTCAGCTAACTCCTCACCTCTTCCTCTAGACTCTCAGCACTGCCAATAAGTGCTGGGTAATCTAGGATGAGTTGGATGGCTTCCACTCAGGTTTTTTAGTTGACTATCAGATCTTAACTAAATTAATCTGTGGTCTGTTTTCCAAAATGAAATTCTGTAGTAATACCAAAGTAGAAAATGGATTTGGGTCCCTCTTTCTCTAGGAAAGTTATTACATTTACCAATCATTTAATTTATCAAGGCTTCATAGGCCAGTGATCAACATGAAATTAATCCAAGTTTTAAAAGAATCAGCTGGGGGTATATAAAAATTACAACAATTAGACCCACGCTGTGTTTCTTCGGACTCGTGAGGCATTCTCTCGCAACACTGTCACCAAAGAGGAATTTAGAACTTTTTGTCTGGTTGCTAAAAAATTTCAATTGGCTGAGGACCTGTAGAACCTCCTCGTGTATATGTTATATAGATAGCAAAGAACTATGAAGAAGAAGAGTGGAAACTCCATAGAATGAACAGTGGATGTGCTGCAGGAAAAGGCAGCTGCAGAAGGTCCTCTGAAAATGTTGTATCTGTCACTATCATAGAGTTAGCTGCATGTACGTGGACAAATGAGCCGCTGAGAACTTCAACAGGGCCTCAAGCATAGCAGGCTTGAGTGCTTGCTATAAGATGCTGCTGCTATTGTGAAATCATTCAGACTTGCATTAATTGTGATAAAATACACATAACATGAAATTTACCATGTCCACCATTTTTAAGTATTCGGTTCAGTAGTGTTAAATATATTCACTTTCGTGTGCAGCAATCTCTAATTTCTTTTTTTACAAACCTGCCGCAGCTCTTAAGCAACAGTTTGCACTTCCCACTCTCCCCAGCTCTAAACAACCATGACGCAGCATTCTGTTACTGTGAGACCGAGCACTCTAAGAGTCTGTAAATAACCAGAGCCATGCAGTGTTTGCCCTTGTTCATGACTTGCACAAATGACAGGATCACGTCCTTAGGGTTCATCCTTGTTGTACCATGGATCAGACTCTTCCTGCTTTTTTTTTTTTTTTTTTTTTTTTG